>JAPIWU010022243.1:454-19795 GCA_037576205.1 Pyrocystis lunula | reverse complement strand
GTGCCCATCATGTTTGATGGGCACGCTTCGCTTTGCCCATCCTACCAAAAATTAATTTCGTTTTATTCCATTAACAATAAATAAACCGATACTTGCGACTAAAAAGGTTAGTCCTAAGTTAAGCACTGAAAATTGCTGTCCCCATAACCCTGTACCAAAACCCAAACAAATTAGCGCGCTAAGCAATAAGGCAAAAACCATCCCAGTTAAAAACCCTGACTCACCATTTTCTGATGCCACTATTTTTGATGCTTTAGGAGGTTGTGTTGTTGCCCGAATTTCTTGCATCTGCATATGCTGCAATGAATTGTACACCAAGCCCGGAATTTCAGGCAGCTTTTCGATCCATGAAGGAAAATTTTCTCCTAGCTTTTGCACTAAAGCACGAGGGCCGGCTTTACCCTTCAGCCACTTTTCTATATGAGGTTTTGCTGTTTCCCATAAGTCCAACTCAGGGTAGAGTTGTCGGCCTAACCCCTCAATGTGTAATAACGTTTTTTGCAACAATAAAAGCTGCGGCTGTATTTCCATATTAAATTGTTTGCCCGTTTGAAACAGTCTTAATAACAGTTGACCGAAGGAAATATCTTTTAATGGTCGCTCAAAGATGGGCTCGCATACGGTTCGAATTGCGGCTTCGAATTCTTCAACTCGCGTATCTGCTGGCACCCACCCGGAGTCGATATGCAATTGCGCTACACGCCTATAGTCTCGCTTAAAAAATGCCAACAAATTTTCAGCGAGATAACGCTGATCCAACGAACTTAGACTTCCCATAATGCCAAAATCAACCGCGATATACATAGGCTCACGCGGGTTACTCGCCGAGACAAAAATATTCCCCGGGTGCATGTCAGCGTGGAAAAAGCAATCACGAAATACTTGGGTGAAAAAGATTTCAACGCCGCGCTCTGCCAACGCTTTCATATCAACATCATGTGTTTTTAACTGTGCAACATCGGCAACTGGGATCCCGTATATACGCTCCATCACTATGACTTTTTCGCGGCAAAATGGCCAGTTAATTTTAGGTACATAGAGCAAAGAAGAGTTTTTAAAATTTCGCCGAAGGATTGAGGCGTTAGATGCTTCACGCATCAAATCCAGCTCGTTTAATAAGGTATGTTCAAATTCAGCAACAATTTCACGTGGTTTCAGTCGTTTAGCCTCAGGCAAGTATCGCTCAGTTAATTTGGCAATGGTATACAACAAGGCAATATCTCGCTTAATTATTTTCTTGATGCCCGGACGCAAGACTTTAACCACAACCTTCTCACCATCAAGTAATGTTGCCGCATGAACTTGGGCAATCGAAGCCGATGCAAGTGGTTGCTCTTCAAATTCTGAAAAAATTTCGGGAAGGGGGCGCCGATACAAGCTTTCGACTAAATGCTTAGCGCCACTGAATGGAGGCACCTTATCTTGAAGCAGAGTCAGCTCAGTAGCAATGTCATCAGGTATCAGATCCGGGCGGGTCGATAGCATTTGTCCAAACTTAACAAAAATAGGACCAAGCTCTTCTAAGCTGTGACGGATCCGAACTCCTCGAGGCTTACCTTTATCTCGAATCCAAGTCCAAGGGTTTAAATAAACCAAAAAGCGTAACGGTGCAAATAATCGAGTCGCGAGCAAAACTTCATCTAACCCGTGCTTAGCCAGTACAAAATTAATATGTAACAGACGATATAATTGTGATAATGCTTTCAAGACCTACCCCTCGGACTTTTTTAACCGTTCCACTCGTGATTGCAATCTATCGGTGTCAGCCCTTAAGCAATCAATATCATCTAAAAAATCATTCACTTCTCTACGCGGTGGAAAATGTCGCAACTCTTCATGCAAATACTCACTTAAATTCTCCTGCATAGTTGCTGAACCTTTCCGGCCCAATGATACAATGCTGCGCACAAAATTGCCAACCTTATGCGAGATAGAATCACCGACAAGGCTGGATAAATGTTCTTCCCAGTCTATATCTAATAGCTTAAACAAGTCACTGACCTGCTGCGCCACTTCTGTATCTCCGTGAATTTCAACATCACTAGAGAAAAAGGCTTGTGCCGAATCATCTGATTTATTTAGTAAAAACAGGGAGATAGGTGTTCCAACAATCGTTGCATCAACAATGCCATAAAAGTTATCGATAACCTCAACATGGTTAAGCTGAAACTTCATAGTAATAACGAGCGGGATACCCTTAACGTCAAAGCTGACTACCTTGCCTTGAAGCGGGCACAATAATCGAGACACATCCGCATCAAGCTTAAGATATGCATTGATGGCTTGTTCCAAAGGAGCAGTTACAAATCGATTCATTTTTGCGCAAACAGTTAAAGAGACTTGGTTAGCAGTTTACCGCTTTTAAGGAATGAAGGGAATGCTTTTGAACCTCCGCTGACGCGGAGGTTCAATCAATGAACTACCTTAGGGGTCCCGAGTAATAATAAGCATTTCAGCACCAGCGCTTAGCTGGCTGTTAATATCTGCTTCTTCTGCAGAAATAAACATGCTCTTTTTTTGCTCTGACTCAAAGGGAGAGCGCCCGGTAGTTGGATCAATGACAAGCGCATCAGTGCCCGATTGGGCTTCGCTGTCAACAGCGGTATTGTTGTTTTGTACTAATTTTAGGCCAGCCATTCTAGACTCCTTTAGATTTGTTCAGCCTTTACCAAGTATAATTTATAATCAGTAAAATAACAGCCATAGTTAAAAAATCTTTTCTTTTGCTGCTTAATTCAGATCCCCCTCCTGAAGGGAAACTTGATTGTAGGTGCAAATTTACAATAGTGCAAATTAGCCGTTAGAGGCCAATAGGCGAAGACCACCGATCGCCGAGTTACCGGTTTTTAGTTCTTTACTTCTGAATACGCTATCATCTATAGTGGTTATATACTGCCCGCGGGTAGGATTTAGGCTTTTGGTGGTCCAGATTTCGTTTGATTTTGGACGATCTGATTGAAGAAAATTGCAGCGCTATCCGGGATAACGCGAGATTTTCTGATTGAAGATCGTTCAAAGGTGAAGGGAAGATGGGCCGCCAAAAGCCGGAATTCTACCCGTGGGCAGTATAGATAAAATATTTGAGGAATAAGCATGGGAAAGATTTATGAGCCTTCACGTGTCGTGAGTGAGACTGTGACAGAGGAAGATGATAACTCGCTGTTCTTGGCATTAGTCGAGCAATTACGTGCTCATAAAGCCGCAAGGCGGAGCTATGTGCTTTACAGTTACTTAACAACGCTTGTCTATGCCTTAGAATTTTTGACTGTTTCGGCTGCAAGCTTGAAAGATTTTAGTCAATTACTCTATGAAATTGTCAATGAGTTTCGAGAAAAGTCTTTTCATCCGATGATAGGTCGCGCGTTTAAAGAGTTGATTAGTTATTACGCTAAAGTGCTTGCTGAAGAACATCTATCTACGGCAGCTGATTGCTATGGATTAACACTTGACAATAGACCGACATATGAGTCTGAGAAAGCTTATGTGATCCGCAAAATTACCGATATTTTTTCGGGGCTTGATCGATATAAAAGTGATCCTACCCTGCATGTCAGTGAGTCACCCGCAGTACCATTAAAACTAGCCTATGAAACGCTAAAGAGTGATTGTGCTATGGCTATTACTGCTGAGCCTACTGAAAAAGTAGTTGCACTAGGGGAGGGGGAGTTAAGTGATGAGGTGGTACACACTTTAAAACATAAAAACTTAAAGGTGTTAGGTAGCTTATTTGATATTGCCTACCGTTATGTCTATCAGACCGTTAAAAATGACAACGGTTATATTGAGACGCTCCCGCCAGCATTACAAGCGCTAGCAGATAATGTCTTAGCGTTAGTCAGTGAGCTAGAGCAAGTTGAATTCACAAAACCCATGCCTAATATGGGGCTGTTTAGTCATTATTGGTTGGCATTACAGAGTTATTTCTTGCGATGTTTAAATGCCTACACATACAATATATTACATTATCCAGTGCTATGGCGTGACAGCGCAATTGATTTTGATGAATATTGGCCAGGAGAGGGCACGGCTTCTTTCAGCGAGACTATTTTATGTATCAGCCGTATGGCGTGTGAGCTTCGAAAAGGAAGTTCAGCGCAGCAGAAGCGCGCCAACTTGGTTTTTTTACTTGATTATTTTCCTTACATAGAGAGTGCTCACGCAGCGGCAACTCCATTTCGTGAAGTTAACCAATATGGCCATGAATTTTATCCATTTATGGCGGCTTTACAGCGTACTCGAACACCATTTGATGAGGTGCGAGCCGGACGATTAGACTTCTTTGAGGCACAGCGCACGGCTTCCCATGAGTCAATTGTGTTGCTAGAAGCTTTTTTCGAAGCTTGTAATGCACTGCTTGGTCGTAAGAACATCTCGGGTGACTTTATTGGTAAGGGGTCAACCTGGCAAGACAATCGTAGCTCACTTTCTGACATTGAATGCGCTTACGCTTATATTCCCACCGAGGGATCATTTGAGGATAATCGCTCTTATCACTTAACTGTTATGCGTTTGTTAGATTTAGCGATTTTAGGTTTGGGCGAAGATGGTGAGCGCTGGGGTGGTTTTCGTATTGATGTGAGCTCTCACCCTCTGCTGCCTACGGGTTCAGAGGGAATGACCGAAGATGGTTTGAAGATGGGGTATGGTGAATACTTTTCTGAGCTTTCAGTTCTAATTAAGACATTAAAAGCTAAATATGGTAATGATATTGTCGCTGCTCTTTGTGATGGCGGTGGTTTTCGTCCTATATGTTTTGCTGGTGGAATTAATCAGCATGCCAATATTATACAAAAATGGATGGAAGAACATATTAATCCATATCTTGCACAAACGTTTTCCTATAAGGTATTAACGCGAGTATTTAAAGATTACTTCCAGCAAGAACCTAGCGCTCCTTTGCCGGAAAATCCGCTGGTCACTTATCGTGAACTCATTGCTTCTTGTATGCTAAATGATGTGTTGCTTAAGGCTGATGAAACTATTAGTCATTCAGCACTTTATCTCGATGATGCTCCTCCTATGCTGTCGATAAAGCTGGCACTTTTTCAACCCGCAACTTTCGTTGCCTTAATGCTGAGGTTATACCACCAAATTGATGCGCGCTCTGCGCCTGATATTTTTGCACAGGCGTGTCAGCGAGGGCTTCTGTGGGATGGTATGCAAAACCTGTTGCTAGAAATTATTCGTTTTATTGGTACCTGGCGTGAGGAGCAGTATGCTGAGCTTTGGGAAAAAGAAAAGCGTCCCATTCAGTGTGATGAAGTGATCTTGTATCCGATTGATAAGAGTGTGGGTGGTGCCGAGTATGATTTATCAAAATCCGTTGCTACCGATTTGCAGCGTGAGTTGTTGCTGTTGCTACATCAAGGATATATTGCGCCCATGGCCATGGTGTATCGAACCGCTATTATTGATTATTGTATTGCTAATGATCCTGCCGCAGTGATTGCGATCCCCAGTCGAGAAGTTCTTGTGCAGTTTGTCACGGTGCTACGTGAAAGATTAGCTGGGTTAGCCGCTGACTTTGACAATCATCACGAGCTTGTTCAAACATTGATACAACATCCCTTAGTGCAGTGCTTATCTCAGTACCCATTGCCTGACGGCAGTAACCTGGCTGCAAACTGGGCGCAGGAGACATTTAATCATGCGTTACAAGTTCGATTATCTGAAAGTGAAGCGACGACAAAAAGTACTTTAATGATTAATCCTCATGTACGCACCGAGGGCATGCAATTTAACTTACCTGAACATTGGGATGAAGTCTGTTTGCGTGCAATCAATGCTAAAGAATCAAAAGTCACCCGGGGCGCTTCGCTGTTGCTTGATAGTGACTACTGTGTCACTTTTTATCCGGGTAGAATTGATGCGGCTATCAAGGCGTTCAGTGGTGCGTTATGGTTACGCCTGGTGGGTAATACACTGGCTTATCCTATTAATTTTGGTTTGTTAACACTTAATCAGGGCCGTAAAACTCGTGCACTCAATACCATCATTAATGAGTCGCAACCGGTGGTTGCTTGGCCGGCAACTCATGAAGCTGATTTAGCCTGTCGCAGCCAATTAACGCCCGACTCTTATGCGGCATTAGTGTTACTGCTCGCACTCATTGATGTTGATGAATTTGTATTTAGCCTGGATTTGGTCTGTGAGGGCGATGAGCAGTACCGTCTGCAATTTCAGCTAGGCCATTTCATTGATGATGACGTGCGCTGTGAAGCCGATCCAAAAGCGCGCGTACTGCAGTTGCTGCGTTGGTTAACGCCGCAGCAGGCGTTACCCAAATCCATGGTTGAAAAATTATTACTGCTAGAGCCTTCAAAAGTGCTAGCCAGCTTTCAGGCTGAATTTGGTGAAAATGCTCCGAGTGTTGAAAGTATGTCGCCAAGTGCCTTCGATCCTGTGCTTGCGGCAAAAAAACTCTCGGCACTGCAGACATTGCTCATTTCGTTAGGGGCTAATGAGGGTGCTGCAGTTTATTTGCAAGATATTGTCTCTGATCGCTGCCCTGAATTGGCTAATGAGAGTTTTGGCAATCGGCTTCAAGATTTTATGCAGGATCACGATTTTCCGGCTTTACGTAGTGGCGTTGATGTCTTAGTCAAACAAAATAAACATCCACGACAAACCTTTTATTTACAACTGCTCTCAAATGGATCACCCTCTACTATTACCCGCCTTAATTTGGCCAATACACCAGCACTGACCGACTCGATGTTGCGTGCTATATTGCGTCGCTGCCCACAGTTAGCGTGGATCAACGTGAGTGGTTGCCCTCAACTTACGCTTAAGACACTTGCGACCTTGTCATACTTAGATGAGCTAACTACTCTGATTTGGGATGACGGTGCATGTTTAACTAAATTCACCTTCAGCAAACCCATGGGCAATGATTTTTTCCCCCAGCTGAAAGCATTATCGCTCCGCCATTCGCCAAACTTAATTGAGATTGATAAGTTCTTTCTAAAACCCTCTTTGCAACGGTTATGCTTGGCGGGTTCTGATAAAGTGAAGCTGAAAAATCCACTCAGGTTTTATCAGTATTGGTGTAAGCAAATGAATAATGCTTTAGGCGCTAATCATATTGAGAATGCAAAACACGCGCTTGATGAAGTGAGAGCATTTGCCGCCAGAACGCATGGCAATGAAATGGTTGTTAAGGCCACCATCGATAGTTTTGAAAAGCAATTAGCGGCACTGATCGTGAATGACCGAGATTTATCCCAAATGTATAAACAAGCAAGACTTTCACCATCGAGTATACAAGATTCGTTACAGCAAGTTGCACCGGCAAGGACGAAGGTAGAGGTATTGCCTTTTATTCGCTGTGAAGGCGCTGAACATAGCCACCGTTGCGATTGGGATGAAGTGCTCCAAGCTTGCGAACTGGGCGAGTTAATAGCCGGTGAAACCTTGTGGTTAGTAGTGCAGCAAGCGCGTCCTATGCAGCATGTTACCCTGATCATTAAAAAGCCCTGGGAAGATTGCGAGCCTCATCTTTATGCCGTGCTGGATCCGGTCGAAGGTGAAATACACCATGCGGCTATTTATCGGGCTTTTTATGGTGATGACCTGTCACCAAACCCAATGGGCATCGCCCCACCAACCACGCTACCCACTACGCTCAATGCTTTTTATCAATCAAATGACCAACATGTGGCGTGTAATACCTTTCGAGGTTGGTACCCGCCAGAGGTTTTTCATACCCTGCTGCCTGTCGGTCCAAACCCGCTTGGGCTTTTGCGTGTCGTGTTTGAAGACGATCCTGACAATAAAGAAAGCTTTATACGGCAGCTGCGAGTATTGAGCCAATTGACATTGGCCCTAGAAAAGCCGGGGCTATTTATTGCTAAGCAACCGGGTGTGACCGATCACTATATTGTTGGGATCATTCTTGATAAGCAGCTGTTATTAATGGATCCGCTAGGCGATCGTTACCTAAATGAACAAGGTAAAGGGAACTTAGTCTTACAAGCGGCCTTAGCGCGGCAGGTAGTTGATAATATTACTTTTTCGAGTACGCCGTTGCAGCGCCGAGCCTTTGATGGCGAGCAGGGTTTAGTGTCTTGTGGGCCGATTGCGCTGGCATTAGCTTATCAACTAGCGGCCACGCTAACCTCGGTTCGCTTTGATGAACTGTGGGAGGCCATGGTTAGTGCAGATCAAGGCATAGTCGATGTCTACCCTTTCCTCGGTGTTGGTTTACAGTTATTAGCTGATTGTGATACTCAGGAACGTTATGTTGAGCGAGTCATGGCATTGCGCCATCAGCATCAAGACCAACTGGAATATCTATCGGCAAGTCCTTCCACCGACAATCCTCTTCAATCAACATTTAGAACGTTAGCCATTGAGGGGCGTGATTTAACACCGCTAGACAACTTTGATGCAATCGTATCAATGATGCCGTATTCGCACTCTGTGCCAAGTGCCATTCATGCAGGTATTAATCGCGTCCCGGTTGAAGGTTGCTTGCACTGGCTATTTTTAGGTTTAAAGAGTTACGCTTATCGTGGTGTATTCAAAGTCAACAATAATAGTTTGTTGTACCTTTCGGATGATACGTTATCGGAGCGCGTGCGCCATGGTGACTATAAAGGGCTTGTTGAACAGTTAGCTGATAGGGCACTGGAGCAACCGAGTGCGGTAGTGACCCGAGCTAATATGAATTCACTGGATTTTTTCTTCTCCCAAGCGGTGAGTTTACCGTTGCCACCATTCTTCTATCGTCAGGCTAAGCCAGCAGGCGAGTTACTAGAGGATGATATTATTGGCGCTTGGTTAAACAAGCAGGCAGAAATCATTGTTGGAAAATTTCCTCCGATCCCAGAACATCAGAGAACACAATCGACGAGGATAAAGCAAGGTTCTGAGCGGATTGCTATTGAAGAAAAACTTTATGAAGAATATCAGCGATACCGGAGCTATTTAAATAAAGCAGTGCAACATGCCTTGCCACAATTGGAAGCAAGCTTTAAACGGTTAGCACAAAAATATGCGATAGCCAAAAATGTCCCAACGCGTGAGGCGATGCGCCAGCGTGCATCCGGGATCATTGATGATATACTAGCCAAGTACTCGATCCCGCGCAGCCAGACAGGCAGCGATAGCAATGAAACCTTGCATGTAGCATTAGTAGAAAGGCAGCAGCGTTACCAACAACAATGTGCCGTCAATAGAACCCTGCGAAGTCCAACAGCTGGAAATACTGTCTTGGAAGTACTGGCAAGGGTGTGGTCAGATGAGCGGCGCGCACTGTTGTTAAGCTGCCTCATTACATCAGAAGCTTATCCCTTTTTTAAAACCTGGACACATTTAGAGGCTGGGCGTCGAGGCATGTTGCTAAAGCAATCACTCTCGGGCAATGAAGACTATGCAGCGGGTTACCCTTTGGCCATCAAAGCACTGGAGTGTGGTCATGTCGGGTTATATGCGACGTTAAAAGTCACAAGCCCAATTACCTGGGATGTCCTAACCCACCTTTGTGAAAACCAGCAGTGGCAGTGGTTGGGCAATTTATTTGATAATGAGCAAGATATTGACGAATCACTCACCTGGTTGTGGCAACTTCACGAAAATGCGTGGCATGAACGCCAAGAACTTCGGTACAGTCAACGGGTTTATCAAGCCTTGCTAGATACGGTGCGGCAACGCACCACCTTTAGGAAGATGGCTAAGGGCGATTCATATGCTCGACCAGGCATAGCGCGTGAAGCTTTGGACCGCAGTTTTAGACAAATAAGGCAAGTCTTGCTCGGTGAGCTCAAACAATTTTTTAACACCGAAGATACGTACTACTGGCGTGGCCGGCTTATTTATCGTGAGCTCTCAGAGCACTGTTTGCATAACCATTGGGAGCAGGCGCACTACGAACGTTCACTGTATGTGAATTCGTTACTGACTACTTTTAAAGAAAATGCTTACTTGTTTTTTGAAGGGGTGGAGCGCAAGTTAGAAAAGCGTTTGGAGGGCATACAGAACAAGCTGGTTCACTATGAGTACCTGGATAATGCCTTTGAGGCTCCCCGGCGCAAATTGCACACCTCGCGTTTAATGCGTCGAGAAAAAATATTACTGAATGCACAAGAGCAAGTAGCCTATACCTGGCCACTGCCATGGAACCTCAACTTACCTGCCCAAGAAAAAGCGGCTTTACTCGCTTCGATGCGCTTACCTACGAGCTTATTGAATGCTAGAGGCCAATCTTTGTTGGATGTTGTCAGTGAAATAGCTGGCCCAACGTTAAGTGAGTTGATAGCTCAGCTTGTGGCACAGCGTCATTGGTCGGCCCTGGCTATCATGCTTCAAAGTCAGCTTTGCAGTGGGGTTCTTAGCTCAAATATAGGATTCTTCATGGTGCCAAGCTCGCATGATGGTTACAGTTTTTTACATTACCTATTTGAGTCTGGAAAACGAAACCTTCTATACCGACTATTAGGCACGTTTGACGGTTTAACACTGCTGGTGAAAAGTGCGGGTGAAGGCAATACTTTTTTTAGCATTCACGATCCTGAAGGTGAAACATTTATGCACCGTTTGCTGCAGGATGCGGCTCAATTTGTTGGATTAAAAACACACCCTATCTACCAGTTAAACTTAATAGAGCAATTACTCGGGGCTGATGTGCCGCTGGCTGCAAAAAATGTCCAGGAAGTTAGTGCTTGGGATTGGTTAGATAGAGCGGCAGAAGGGCGCGCCCCCCTCATTTGTGTTGCTGATGTTGAGGCATTTCAACAACAATGTCGCCAGTGGCGTTTGCTTGCTGCACAGCGCGTCATGGATCCTAAACAGTTGAGTTTAAGTGTTCATCATTGTTCGCCATTACCGGTATTAGCAAACCAGCTAACAGCCTTAATGGATGTGACTAGTACTAATGAGACGGGGCTAATTCTTGTTAACAACTTATCTCGCACGCCGTTTAATATGCTGCGAAAAATCCTTACTCATATCTCGCGCCAAGAGCAATGGCAGCTAGTACGAGCAACACAAGCCTTACTAGAAGGTTTTTATGTTGGCGTCGTTTCAGGGTTGATTGATAGTAATTTTGAACGCTTTCAGCAAATGATAGATAGCTTTGAGGGCGTTGTCACATTACTTGCGACGGATGATCATGCGGGCGAGCAGTACAACGGTGAAACTGCGCGCGCGCAGTGCCGGGCGGCGTTGGACTATTTGGAAAATTTTGGTGGAAAAGTGAAAAACGATGGCTCAGAAGAGCCTAAAGCGAGTGGTGATAACGGCCCAGGCAACAGTGGGGCGCAGGACAAGACGCCTGAAGATGAGTCTATTCCTGAGCCTGCGGTGCCTTCTAGCTCCCTGCGTGAGCTGCAGGCAAATTTTGATGTTGAGAGAGTGGCAAAGGAAGCGGCAGAGCAGAGAGCAGCACAGGAGCGTCGTTTACGCTTGGCGCAGGCAAAAGAACTTGAAAAATTAAAGCGCGAGATGCGTGCAGGATTGGTTGAGCCTGGGAAGGCACCCTCTGACGATGGGGCACCCTCTGACGATGGGGCAGCATCTGATGATGAGCAAGCAGCTCAAGATGAGCAGCACGAGCGTGACCGTAACAGCGTTGAAGCATTGGGAGCTGGAGGCGGCGTTTTCCATGGCACCGAAGGAGCCCCTGGGGGAGCTAGTAAAGCTGGCGATTCTGTGGCCGTTGAGTTAGAGGGGGCTGAAGCAGATGAGCTGAGTCAGAATGAAAAGAAAAGAGAAGTTAAGGGTTGTACTTGATTGAATTGATTGAATAATTGTCAGAACGCGAAGGTGTGTGTTAAGTTTAACCAAAAAAGTGTAAAATAAAGTGATTCACTTAAGGTCTCGTTAAGATTCATGGAGTACACTTAGGTTTATCGCATGAAGTGAGGAAAAATCATGGCAGGAATGTTGCAACGCATAAATCCACTAAATTGGCGGCGCCGAAAGTCGGCAACAGGAGCTGCTGGGCCGGCTTCGGTGAATGCAGTGCCGAGAGGGGATGTGCCAACGACACCAATAGTTTCTTCTGCAGCCGATGTTGTTGATGAAGCGGCGGCAGTTATAGCCATTACCCAAGAATATCAGCAACGCATACAAACCTTATTCGATAAAATGAAGCAGGTGGCTGAAAAGTTGCGAGCACAACTGGACTATCAGTTGGTTGGCCGACTAAGCGATGTTTGGGTAGCAAAAGATAATATTGGACGGCCAACAATGTTAGAAGGCCTGGTTGGTAAAAGCCTTAGCTCTGTCAGTGACCTTACCCCTCTTGAGCGTCAGTTACTTGCCGTGCTGGGAGCTGGGCGCTTAATCGAGCATGTTGGTAATCGGTTTGAATACATACGCCTTGGTGGCTATCAAGACAAGCTGAAATTGAGCTTAGAGGGGTTAACCGCTTATTATCAAGATACAACTCACCAAGCAGAAATAACCAATACAGAATTATATCAAGCGTTGCTACAGCTTTTACAGGACACTTGCAAGCTAGTTGATGATGTAAAAGCCCTTTACACCCGCCCGGCATCAGAGGCCGCACCATCCTCGGCTAGTCATGTCAAGCCCACCATACCGATGGGGTGGTTGGTCAGAGAAGAGTTAAAAACTTCATTTGAAGACCACTTGGGTAGCTTTGGGCATGTTAAAGTGAGAGCCGGTGCCTGGTGGAAGTTTTGGGGGCGTGAAAGCCTCGATGCAGCCATTGATCGCAACAGCTCTTATATTCGAAAGATACAAAAGAAATATGATGCCTACAAGAAAAAAGGCTCGTGGGGGAAATCTTTTGCTTCGCTGTTTACCGACTATCGCAAAATTATGGATCGCCTTGCTTATGCCGAAGCGCGCAATGCGTGGCAATCAATCGCCAGTGGTGAAGAACAAGACGAGAAAGAGTTAATCAGCCGTGTAATTAGTTTTGAACACTCCTTCGATTGGATGAAGTTAGGCGCAGGCTCGCCATTAAAGTCGCGGCTAGAAAGCTGGCGTGCTGATATGGTGAAGCGCCTAGACTATGTTTCACTGGCCTACCATGCAGCGACCATCCAGCGCGAAAAAAATGATGCTAGCGAGGAAATCAAGCCCCGAGTTACATTTACATTAAGTTCCGAGCTTGACATGAAAGGGTTAGCTTTACGAATTAAGTCAAGAGAGGTTTGCTTGGAGGTACAAAAGTACCTTGAGGAATACTATCAATTAGAAGCTCTCTCTTTGGATGTTGTTGATGCCAACAAGCCTGAAAAGGACTTTGGGTTGACGGCTGATAAGATGGGGGTAACGGGACTAACGCGTATCTTCGCCATTCGAGAGGGGCGAGATATGCAAATTAATAAGGACCCAGCCTTCCTCGCGAGCCTTGCTATCGTGCATGAAAATGCTGAGCTTGAAAAAGCTTACTGCGCATTTAAAAAGAAGGCGAAACGAATTCAAGTCAAGACGCATGCGGATAAGCTAGCAAATAAACTCACTCCCTTGTTGCAAGCAGTGATTGAACAATTTATGCATGATAATGAGATAACCGATTTTGCCGCAGTGAATGAGAACCCAGAGCAAAAAGAAAAGCTGACGAGCGTCATTAAGCGGTATGCAGGTGTTAGCTTCTTGGCGGGCAGCAAGACGACAGATAGCATTGAAGAAGCCTTTAACGCAGCGATAAGCTCAAGTGGTGATGCGCAGAGAGAGTTTGTCGAGATGATTGCTAAGCGCTTAGCGAATCTTGTTAGTATCCAAGTTGAGGTTACCAAAAGTGCGGCTTATAGTGAGTATCAGGACCCGCGTCTTTGCAATGGCCAGTCTATCCCGCTAAATAAAGGAAACTCGCATGATAATTGGCAAGAAAAGTTACGCTTGCGATTGTTGGCCACATTTTCAAATGTCAATGTCCATGCCAAAAATCACGGTTATTATCATAGTGAAGTGGGTGGTTCCAAGATTAATACGGCGGATATAGATAAGTATTTGCAGTCAGATAAAGAAAAGCTTCAACAGTATGAATCTGTTCTTGAGCAGATGTCCGCACTTCAGCAGAGGATTGCAGCGGAGCGCGAAGCAAAGGAATTAGCATTACAACGAGCAGAACAGGCGCGGCGCGGAGCAGAGCAGGCGCGTCGTGAGAAAGAGCAGGCGCGTCGTGAGAAAGAGCAGGCGCGGCGTGAGAAAGAGCAGGCGCGGCGCGGAGCAGAGCAGGCGCGTCGTGAGAAAGAGCAGGCGCGTCGCGAGAAAGAGCAGGCGCGTCGTGAGAAAGAGCAGGAGCGTCGTGAGAAAGAGCAGGAGCGTAGTTTGCGCTTGGCACAGGCAAAAGAAATCGCAGAATTAAAACGCCAACTGCGCGCAAAGGGTATTGAACCTGAAAAAGTCCTTGCTGATGATGAATCAGAAGTTGTTGATGAATCAGAAGCTGTTGATGAGCAAGAACAGCAGCAAGAACATGAACAACATGACCGAGACCACGCGAGTGCTGAGGCGCTTGCTCGGCGTGGGAGCGGTGCTTTTAGTGGAGACGTTGTAGGAGCTTCATCGGCACTGGGCGGTACCGGTGGTCCTGAAATACCATCTCCAACCTTACCAAAGCCCGGTGGCAATAAAAGTATGGTATGAAGTAATCACATAGCGCTATTGCTGTAGTGGGTAACTCTCCTATTTATCCAACAGCACTGAATGAGTCGCAACACCAATCATAAGCAAATATACCCATGTCAGTTGAAGATGCGTGATTTGTGGCTTTGTTATTTTTGTTCACAGGAAGCGATTAAATCGCTGTTAATATCGGCTATATTATCAAGATTTAATCGTTTCCTGTGGGCAAAAAGAGCAAGTCAGAAACTCGCATCTTCAGCTGACATGGGTATAGTATGTGAATTCCGAAGTAGGATTGTGGGCAGCACCCTATCAGGTAAATGGATGTATTTAAGCGAAAGGAGGCACTTATTAAGTTAAATTAAGAGATAGAGGTAATACTATGTTAAAAACAGGAAAGGGAGGCAAGAAGCCTTCAGGTGATAACCCTAGACAATACGAGGTTGATTTAGTCACTGCCCGCACATTAGCGCGAGATAGAGTTAAAGCAGAGACCAAGCAAGATGAAATTATTGTGGGTACTACTAGCATGCTTGCACCGATGCACGAAGATAAGGGGATATTAGAGAGAGAGCGAGAATGTGTTGGCATGCAAATTCGCTTTATAAAAAAATACGGAGAAAAAAAGCTAAATGATACACGGCTTGCTGAGAAATATGAGAAGAAGTTCAACAAGCTGCTCATTAACTTGGTTGCAGGCCAAGGAACATATGCTGATGCACGTCATGTTAGTTTCGATGAAGCTGCGGTGCGTGAAAAAACGCTAGCCGAAATAGCCGCTTTTCAATCATGTCCATTGCAGCAGTCAACCGATGTGACGGCGCTTTTAGGCGAACTTGAAGCGCGACATGAACGTTTAGATGAAATTGCCAGTCAAATCTTGGAGGAAATGACGACACTGGGAGAACTCTATAACAGTAGAAATGATGAGCTATCTGGCGCGCTCAGGACCCAAATTGAAAGTATTGAGAAAGACTACGAAACCGTTGAAAAACATTTGTTGGAGGATGCCTGCCGCAATGGTGATGCAGAAAAATTTGACAGTGTGTTTGCAAGCTACAAGAACATCATGAAAACTAAATGGATTAACTCGCTCACTCCCCGCGGTGACACACTGCTGAATATTGCTAGTAGGAATGGCCACGCTAACATTGTTCGCAAGTTATTTAGCAAAAAGATGAAAATTGATGTTCGCAACCAACAGGGCCAGCTTGCTATCCATGAGGCCGCCATTTGCCGCGATGAAGCGAGCGCGATTGAAGTCTTAGAGTGCTTACTCCAGCATGGTGTTGATATTAATGCAACAACCTTGCAAGAAGGCCGAACAGGATTACATCGCGCAGCATTTCAAGGTAGCACACAAGTTGTTGGTTGGTTGTTGGCTAACGGTGCACAAGTTGATGCTTTAGAGTTAGAGTCTAACGCAGGTATTCAAACCGCGTTGCATTGGGCAACTTATAAGGGGCATGCCGGTGTTGTTGCAAGCTTACTCGATGCGGGCGCTAACTACACCATAAAAAGCACAGTAGGTGAATCACCATTAATGACAGCGGTTATCGAGTTTGCTCAAGCGCCGGTTGAGTTACGTGAGCAGCGCAGCGCCGTGGTCTCTGCCTATTTTGATAGGGGTATTGCTTTATCCCAAGAAGAATGGCACCAGTTAAATGAGTTTGATAAAAAAACGCCAAATAGAAATGTGCTTGCTAGTGCTTATACTTTGACGCAAAAGCACACGCAAGCAACCTTTATGCGCCAGCTTGGTGTTGATATATCTTCATCAGTACGTAGCCAAGCCTCCTCATCTTCATCTGTGGGCATGGGAACGGCATTGGCTGGTTACAAAAGTTTTCGAGACTTGATGGGTGGCGGCGCTTCTACGGCATCAATGGCATGGAGCTCTACTCCATCAATGGTGGCGAACTCTGCTGTACAGGAGCATGAAGAAGCCATTGAAGCAAATGCTACGTCTGGAGTCACAAGCTCTGATAAAGCCGCAACCAGTTTGGCAGGTGCTGCAAGCTCAGTTTCAATGTCAATGCGCCCGTCGAATGAAGGGTAGCGTTGATAGTTAAAAGTAACTAACAGCAAAGCAAGGCTTGTGGAGCTTGGTAAGCCTTGCCTCTTGCTTGAGTCATAACTATTTTTATTGGAGAAGTTCAATGTCACAGACACATACTTTATTTCAGCCGCTTGGCTATCAGCTAGAGCCTATTTCAGATAATCTGTATACGGCAAAGGCTGCACCACAACAAGGACAACTGCACCATAAAAGAGGTGTGTTTTACATTAAACTTGAGGGTGACACCCTTCAATACTTTGTTGTGAGCCCGAAAGGGTTGCCTGTTAATGCGGCTATTACACTAGAAGAGCTCAATGCTCAATTAGCTGATGAATATAAATTAGACCAATGGCCCTCAGCTGATAATCTTAATAATTACATTCCATTGCTAAGTACAATCTGGTCAGTTACGGCCGAGCGTAAACATACATGGGGTAAGCCTATATACAAGGCTTCTCGCGATGTTGAATATCCATCAGACCATTTGCTGATTAGTGGGGCGGTCGGAAATTATAATGTTTTATCCTGGAACACCATGGGCAAAGATTCTACTGGGTTTAGTGCTTTCCAGTACGACGAATCCGAGCGTCTTTATGATGAACAAGGTCAGCCATCAGTGCTTTTCTCTGATGCCCTTGCTGTGACAAGGCACCATCGTATTGTTGAAACGTTGGCGAAAGCTGCTGAAAAGCAGCAAGCACACATTATTCACCTGCAGGAAACGAACGTCGATGCTGAAGAGCTTCAGGCTCGCTTGGGTGAGCATTGGAAAGTGATTGACAGCGTTGATCATTATGCTTATGCCGATCCTACGGATAAGCAAGATTTTGAGAAAACAGATGCAATAAGAAATCGAATGATTACCTGTTACCGGACCGATGTTTTTGAGCACAATAACGACGCGGTTATCAGTAGGACGAAGTCCAAAGATGGCGACAGATGTTTTAAGGTTGAGCTTCAACCCAGAGATGGTAGCAAAGCTATTGATAGTTACAATATTTGGAGTTTGTTCAACGATTTTCCTGATGAGCATGAAACGATTTATCGAGATTATATTGCCGATAGTAAAGCAAAAGGACATGATGTACTTATTGCTGGTGACTCTAATACGCGCTTTATGCCAGCGGATAATGCTGTAAAAAACATCACAACGGGTTTAATTCCACCGACATTTCTTCATCTCAGAGAAAATGCTGCTTACATGAAAGATAACTCTCTGCAATGTCCGGATTATCCCGATATTATGCTTCATTATTCGAGTGAGTCAGATAGTATCATTCAGCCACATTTTGATGTGCTGAATACTGACGGTGACGTTCATCATGAGCCAGCTCCAGCTCTCGAGGAAATGCCAGCGCCTGAAAAAGAGATGCGACTTGAGTATCGTGCAGTTTTTTCTGTGGATACTTTGCGTGGTAATAAAGACGAGCCATTTCTAGCGTTAGAGAATCAATTAAATCGGTGGATTCATGAGGATATTAAAGTTCGCAGTACTGTAAATAGTTTGAATCAGCGAGGGATGATTATTAGGTTTTCATCTCGCGAATCGGAACTATACCAGCATCTTAAGCCGCAATTCAGCGGGGCAGATGGAATTGCTGTGGCTAGCTATTCTAGTGAGGTAGGTAGTACTAGCAAAAACACGGAGCCTTTTCCTACCATCTCAGCGTCATCAGAAAAGGTTGCGCAGTTGCAGACTGCAGTGAAAACATATCTGGAAGATATAAAGCAGCAGTTGCGGGAGCAGTTGCAAACATCCATAACAGCCAAGCTCAATAAAAGAAACAGCGCGTTAAAAAGTTTTTCGCTGTTTTGCTGGAAAAATAATGAAACTGAATCAGGACCTCTACCGTCATTGAGAGAAGCTAAGCTATATTACTTTAAACAGTTACAAGAAAATATTGATAGCATAAGGCCTGATGAAGACGTTGCTGCGTATGAGAGAGTTTTTAGCGAATGGAAGAACAAAACACTCAGATCAACAGATTCTAAAGGGAATGGCACTGGTATATCAGTGGCGCAATTGATGAGTGAACACCGCAGTTGCATATTTCGTTTTGGCAAAACCACAAGCCAGGAGGTCGTTGAGCAGCTGGAAAGCACTATTAGCTCGATGGTGCCACGGAGTTCAAGATGATAGTTAAACTGTAACAACTTGTGTTTAAATTAGAAGCCTAAAACTCAGCCGCGCGCATTATACACGCCCAGCATCCGCTCAACGAGTGCTTTTGTATTTTGTAAATGTTTAGTATACCATGGAAATTTTAATTAACCACTCGGTGACAAGTATGCAGGAATTTCTTTCTATAAGCTTAGTGATAGTGTTGGCAGCAATTTCTCCTGGCCCCGATTTTGCCATTGTCACCAAGAATTCGGTACTTCATTCAAGAACAGTCGGCATTTATACTGCTGCGGGAGTTTCTGTTAGCCTCTTAATTCATGCAAGCTACTGTGTTTTAGGCTTAGCCATCATCATATCACAATCATTATTGGCTTTTAGTATTATTAAATATTTAGGGGCAAGTTACCTCATTTACATTGGGGTAACCAGCTTATTAGCTAAACGTAATGTGACAAACATGGATATTAGAGATAAACAGCACTCTATAACAAATTTTCAGGCTTTTAATCAAGGTCTGCTATGTAATTTACTTAACCCAAAAGCAATCATGTTCCTCCTAGCATTTTTCACGTTGGTTATTAATCCTGAAAACACACTTATAACAGAGCTAGGATAT
>JAPIWU010022242.1:23586-67091 GCA_037576205.1 Pyrocystis lunula | reverse complement strand
GACCGCTTTTCAGAGTTTCGTGTACGCATCCATAGTGATCTTGTTCTCAGTTGACGTGCTGTTAGAGGGTGGTTTATCAATCGCAAACCTAACAACAGGAAGTATCGTTGCTATTGTCGCCACAGTAACCATAAGGGCGACCGCACTAACTGACGTTCAGCTGTTTCTTTCTAATCAGAGGCACGAGGCTGCCCAGTCAAAATTGATTGAGGTCTCAGAGGAGTACGCTGAGAGAATAAAGTCGTTCATTCCCCGAGTAATAGCGAATCGACTATCCGATCTAATGGAAAAAAAACGGCTCAACGTTGTTGAAGCATCAATCGAGGCCTTGAAAGCACGCAAAAAGGTTATTTCGTGTTTATTCACAGACATTCGTGGCTTTACGCAAGGATCCAAGGATCTCGACGGCTTTATTGGCGAAAGTGTTTTACCCGAAGTTTCCGCCTGTTCAGAAGTAATTGAAGATCTTCACGGAATCCCGCGTAAGGTTGGCGATTTAATTTTCGCCTACTTTGACGATGACCAGATAAACAGAAACGTTCTTCGCGCTCTACTTTCTGGTGTAGAAATCGCTCGTATCAATGCATCCATGAATGCCACGTCTAGCCAAACAGAAATTCGGCGCTATATTTTAGTCTCAACCGGAATCGCATATGTCGGTAATTTTGGCGGCCTCGATAGCTCGATCGAGATTACAGCCTTAGGGTCTCCTGTGAATTTTCTTAGTCGTTTGGACGACCTTACAAAAGCACCCGCGCTCGCCAAAATACTTGAGCAGGGAGATGTTATTTTGGATGCAACAACGGCATCAAAAATCGCTGAAATTGGCCTGGACATTTCCATCGAAACTATATCTTTAGAAGAGTTGAAATTAGAAATAAGAGATTTTCCAGAGGTGCGAGCTATCTATAGACTAAAGCCATCTGATGTAGCATTCGATCAGCTAATTCAATCACTCGATGGAGTAGAGGAAATTTGAACTCCGACGAGCCGAATAGATCAAAGTACGACCTAGACTTTGAGAAACTCCATGATGGCGCTCAAGGTTTCGATATTAGGGCAAGCGACAAGGTTCTCGCTCGCGTGCGAAAGCGTGGAGAGAAGGACTTCGTCTCTTTGCAGGTATGGGACACCAGTGCGCGTGCAATTGAACTCGTTCCCTCCATCGAAGAGAATTTTCGCAAAGGCGATTCGGTAGATCTAGAAGTAACCGTTGGCGGACAGAGGATGTACTTCGAAGGCCTAGTAGTTGATGACGTTGCTGAAAACGAGCACACAAAACGACTAGGGATCAGGTACGCGCGCCGGCTAGATAGATGGACTCAACAAGAGAGACGCACTTCACCACGCTGGATGTGTAACGACCAGTTCTATCCAGTTTGCGTAGCTACAAGTCCGTTTGTCACAAGCAGTACTACAATCTTCCAAGTTCGCGATGTCTCACCCGACGGAATGCAACTAGTTTGCGATCTCAGTAAAACTTACCTGATCCCTCAACTAAACGTTCGTCTAACAGTAAATTTCCCAATGGTAGGGGACTTCGTTACTACCGTAAAAATCGCGAGAATAGGCTTCGACAGCGTCGGAGGTAAGGACCTTCTGTCAATAGGTGTCAAATTCATCGAGCTTTCAGAGGAGATGAAGGAAACTATAGCGCAATATTTAATTGAATTTTCCAACGTTCCGTCTTTGCAAGTCCTCAGAGACAACGGACTTAAACCACCTGAACCCAAACGGGGTGTGCAGTACTACTTTATTAAATCCGAAGAAGACATTCGTGCCGTTTGGAGGTTGAGGAAATTAGCACACAAGCATGCCCACAATTTAGTTGATGAGAACATTGCAGACGAGGACATGGGCGATCGATACGATATGGAGTCACGAATAATCGCCGGAGTCTATCGAGGCCAAGTAGTTGCTACCGCTCGCATTCATTTCGGAGGATTAGATCAACCGCTAGAGCATGAAGAATTATTAGATTGGCCATCACATCTACCACGCCGCGATAAAATTTTCGAAATCTCGCGTGCCGCGATTGACCCTCACTTTCAGAATGGCGATCTACTCATCGGCCTAATTCAGTTCATCGCAAACACATGTATGAGGGAAGAGAAACCTTACATTGTTATCAGCAGTTGGCCGCATCTATTGAATCTGTACAAGAAATTGGGCTTCAGCGAAACCGGACTAACGCACAAGGAAGATTTTTGGAAACATGAACAGCATGTATTGATTGCCGATGGCTCTACCGGGTTGTTCGGTAACAACATTAATCCGTTCGTTTGGAACGCCGTGTGGAGACCCGCTGCTGAAAAAATCATTCAGAATGGAATTTTGGCACCAAAAGGCATAAACCTCGTCCGTTACCGAATTTATAGAATGTTCGGTGGAGCCACGAGAGTCCTAGAAAAACTGCGGAGACGTCCTCGTTCACGGCAGCATAAGTGAGATTTACTTTGTCACTTTAGCTGCCAACTTGTGATTTAGCTAAATAGTGATACGCTGGGCAAACCTAACTGCTCCAAAAGAAAAAAATTGCCAACGTCAGCAGCTTCTGACCGTTCGCGCTCGCAAGGGAATGCTGACGAACGTCTACTCGAGTACGCAAAGTACGCGCCACAATTCGACGAAATGAATCGAAACAACCCTGCTTATGGGGACCTGCTTTCGACGCTCGATGAGTGGGCTCCAAAATTTGGACTTGAACCAGATGCATTAATTTGTGATTTAGGCGCTGGAACTGGGAACTTTATTTGCAGGATGGCAGAAGCCTTTCCCGGCGCTCACTACGTCCATCTGGATATGGACGAAAACATGAACAAGCTAGCGCGAGAAAAATACGAGAAACAATCAATCTCAAACTACGAGATCATAACCTCGCTTATTCAGAACGCAAAATTTGATACTGGAACATTTGACGCGATTCTCTGCGTCAATGCACTCAACACCGCACCGCCACAGCTTGAAACACTTAAATTAATCAAGAGCTGGCTGAGACCAGGTGGTTGGATCTTCCTGACTGATTTTGGGAGAGTTCAGAACATGTACGACTGGTCGATGTATTTCGCACGCCACACAATACGCAAATACGGAGTCACCCACTTACTAAAGTGGGCATGGAATTGTCGTGAGGCGTTTCGTCAGAACCGAAGGGCTAGAAAAGACCAGCTTTCTGGGGCAATGTGGCTACATTCATTCGAAGAATTCCAAGAAACCGTTACCGAGGCTGGCTTCGAAATTGAACACGCACAAGAATGTTACAGGGGTTATGCTGATCTTGTTATCGCGAAACGGCCTGAAGAAAGTCGGGAGTAGCTTTCAGCATCGGCGTAATTTTCGACATAGCAGCAGCATAGCCCTCGACCACACCAGTCCGCATGAAAGTTAGGATCGGCTTAGCAATAGTTCTCGCAATTTCGATAGGCGCGGGCTCAATCCAGCTGAAAGTGACTGACGATGCCTCCGCAGCAATGCTACCCCAGGATCCCTCCTGGCAAAAACAATATGCATCGTTTTTAGATCAGTATCCTGGCGATCAAACAGCATCAGTGCTGTTAAGAAACCTAGTGTGTACCGAGTCAGGCTGGCAACTACTCGTCGAACTCCACACAGTTTTATCTTCCGCTACCTTCAGTAAAAGAGTCCTTTCGCTGGCGTCACCTGAAAGTAAATTAGTCCAGAACGATGGCGACCAAATTGCCTTTGATAGAGTTTCCGAAACCGAGTTCGCAACGAGTCAGGATCGATGCGAAGCGTTATTGAACTCTGCGCCGTACCGAAATCGATTAATAAACGCAGAGGACCATTCCACATACATTCTAGTCTTTACCCATTCCACCATTGACGCAGTTACCGTCTCGGAGCAATTGAGCGAACTCATCCAACCATTTCGGAAGCAAGCGGCCGAAATGGGCGGTCAAGTAATTGTCACCGGCGAGCCGATCATGTCCGCCGAGATCGCAAGACTGATCCAAGTGGATAGCGGCCTAATCGCCATCACATTTCTAGTTATGTTGGCTCTAGTATTCTTTTTTACAAGAAGTCCAAAGACAGTGGCGATAGTTCTTAGTCTAAACGCCTTCGTGTTAACGACGACATACGGAACCATGGGGTGGATGGGGATTACGCTCACCCCAGCAACTTCTTTAGTCGTATTCTTGCTAATCCCGCTAAGTACCGCCTTCGTTATTCATGCAGTTGGATACGTATCCAGAACTGCACAGGATAACAACAAGGAGACTAGACAAGGATTCGCGATAGCTGCTTTATCAACAGGTATCGGGTTTGCAGCAACTGGATTCACACCCGCATCTGATATCCAGCTAATGGCCTTAATGGGAGTTGTTGGGATATGTGCGACCACAGCTGGAGTATTTTTGTTTGTACTTCCCCTCCTTTCAAGCAAACGAGCGGTTGTCTTCAGGATTCGCACATCGCAGATAACCCGCCTACTCGCTCACCCAAGCATTGGCTATGCGTTCCTTGTCCTTATGATCTTGTACACAGGCCTAGGAGTTTCAAAGCTTGAATTCAACTACGGGCCCGTTTCAAACCTTCCAAAAACCAATGAAGTTAGACTCGAGTACGAGAGTGCAAGCATCTCCTTTCCGAAGATGAGTATTCCATTGGTTATCGAACTGGAACGCCTAAACGATGCCCACGCTTGGCAAAAATTAACCGAACTAGAGAGTAATCTTGCTTCTATGTACAAAGGCAAACTCACGGTACAGTGGCTTGGACCACACATAGCTGAGTTGGCCAAAGCGTTCACACCCGAAGAGACAAAACAGGGTGGATTCCCATCAAATGACGAGGAAATTGCTCAGTTTCTGCTATTGTTCTCGCCCGACGATATGAGCTTTTATTCCGATGATTCGGAGTCGTCAATCGTCTTGTATTTGAACATTCCCTTCGACACATCAAAAGAATATCTCGAACTAAAAAACTACGTATATCAATTCTTAGAACAGAACGAACTGAATGGAGTCTTCGCAGGGAGAGTAAGTGCATTTTTCGAAGCTGGGCATCGAGTTGGAATCGACACCCTCCGCGGGTTGTTCGTAAGTTCACTCGCGATTCTCGCGCTTCTGTGGTTTCTGTATCGTTCCGCACCGCTCGCCCTTGCGGGAACAGCAGTAAACGTCATTCCTGTTGGGGCCGGCCTTGCCACCCTAGGATTAATGGGTGTTCCTGTCGAGATTGGAAGCGCCGTAGTTGCCGCGATTGCATTCGGCATACTATTAGACGATTCAATGCACCTTCTTGTTCGAGTTCGAAACCGCGTGAAAGCTGGATATGATCCATCCACCGCAGTGAATTCTGCTTTGGGCGATCTGCTAACTCCAATTGTCGCATCAACAATAACAATTAGCGTTGGGTACAGCGTTTTATTTTTCGCAAACCTTCACTCTTTCAACGATTTTGCACTCGTAATTTCTTCAACTCTTTTTTTGGCTTTGCTTTCAGATATTTTGGTGTTGCCACTACTAGTTCGCCGTTTTTTCAGGGACCCATTAGCATGACTGGCCCCCTACTAACGTTCGGTAGGCGAATCAAGGAATCTTCTACCGACACATACGACCAATTGGCAGAATGGATACCGTTTGTCGCTACAATTGTACTTTGTCTGCATCCTCTATTTTGGTTTGGAAACGAAATTTGGGAAGAATCTGAACCTTGGCTAGGAAGGATCATCGCAATTCTCGCTATTTTGCCCTATGCGATCCCCCTCAAATACTTTCCTAGCAGTATCGCAACGAAAATCAAGGCATATACGGTTCCAGCCCTACTGATTACCGGGCCAGCATTTCTATTTTGTGGACTCATATTGGAACTAAGCTCTTCAGATCCAGGTTTGGATATCGTTATGCGCCGGCAATACGAGTTTGCAGGTTCTTTTATTACCGTGGCTCTCATAGCGACAGATTTACTCGTAGTCGTGCTTCTGAACTGCGGCCTCTGCGCTCTCGTTTTACTAACAATGAGCATTTTCTTAGAAGTCGATTTTTCGCTGTTTGAATCTTCGTGGATCACCATGACATCGGGATACCTATTGTTAGTAACCACAATATTATTGGTAGCGAAACAAGCTCACCAGAAACTGGCTTACAAGAGAGAGGCCCTGTCATCTATTGGCTCAGCTATCGCGCATGAATTGCGTACACCGCTTCTGACTATTAAAGCACATGGTGAATACATACAGCGATCGACTACCCAGTCGAATCACACCGAGGTGGCTAAATCATGCCAGGCGATACTAAACGAAATCGATTCGGCCTCAACACTAATAGACATATTCTTAGTCAACTCATCTGAGGGGCTGATCGCCGAGGCGAACGATTCCTTCGATGCAGCGGATTCGATAGAAGAGGCCGTCACTCGCTACCCATATCGAAACGAAAGCGAAAGACGTGCCGTAACCATCTATTCCGATAAATCTGGCTTTATTCGAGGGCCACGCACTTTATTCATCCACGTCTTCTATAACCTGTTAAAAAACGCATTGAACAACCCTCGATCCGAAGCGGAAACCAGAATTACCATCAACATTCAAGCTGACGAGTTGTCGCTAGTAGTAAAATTTATGGACAACGGTGCCGGTATTTCCAAGCATGAGTTGAAACACATATTCGACCCGTTCTATACAAACTCGCCTAATCCCGGCACGGGGATAGGTCTCGCATTTGTGAAATCAACGATTGAGAACCAATTCAACGGATCTATTCGTTGTACTTCAATAATCGGGGAGTTCACGCAGTTCGTTTTGAATGTTCCTTTAGATACCGATGTAAAGAGTGACTAGCCGGCGTATAGTCAATTCCTAGAGGTGGATTATCGTGCACGCCGAATGAAATTTCGTTTGGTACGATCTCATCTAAAACCACCGTGTTAAATTCCCAATCGTAATTCTTAGCTTCAGGTTCGGTGCGAGGAAGTTCTTCGAACAGCCCTGTAATAATTTTCCTATCTTGCGCGATATGCAAAATCGACAACGGCGTGTATTCATCGAGAACGGGAGGGGCATCGTAGTCCAATTTTAAAGCAAAAAAGCTTGCTGTTCCCTCAACATCAAGTCCGATAATTCCCAATGGGTTCTGGCAGAGGTAGTACTCGCAAACCGCTCGTTCTAGCAGATACTCCTTGAACTGATTCGACTGGAACACAACCGCTATTGCGTTAGCCAACTCTTGCTCAAGGCTCTTGATAGGATACATCTCTTGGAGGACTTCACTGGAAAGTTCTCTCGCATATCGCACTATTTTCTCGAACGCAGAAGCATCACTTTTCTTTATGTATCTATCAATTATTCCGGCGTTCATAGCCTCCAAGGCTACGTGCTCGTCAGCGACACCAGTGAGCAGGACTTTTCGAACCTGGCTGTTATCTATCTGTAGACAAAAATCCAATCCATTTACTCTGGGCATCGCATAATCTACGACTAGAACGGCAGGCGTTGAGAAGCGATTCACGTCAATCAAAATTTGCTCAACATCCTCGAGGTCCCCAATTGTTTGAGACGAACTCCAGTTAGAGGATTTCTGGCCTAACAGGCCGTTGCCAACCCGTTGGAGAACTTTAGCTGGCACATCTGACATGTATGTTGGTTGGTTGTTGGGCAACATCAAAGATAGCGCATCGAGGAACCGCATCTCGTCATCCAAAAATAGCCAAGTGCAGGGATGATTTCCCGTGCTGAATGACATTACGCGAAAACCTTCCTAGCATTCCCAGACAAAATCTCCCCCTGCGCAGGATGCTCTCCAACCTCAGCCAACCCATCAATATGTGGATAATCACTGCCCCACATAATCCGGTCTTCGCCAACCAGTTCTAAAGTCATATCTATCGTCCTTTCCTTGGGTTCAGCCACGAAATAACAATTCCGCTGCACGTACTCGCTCGGCTTGCGGGGCAAGGGCAGCATGCCGTCAAACACCTCATACTTCGCATCGAGCCTGTCCATCAGATACGGCGCATAACCCGCGCCTGCTTCTACACTCACCACTTTGAGCTTTGGATACCTCTCAAAAAGACCATCTGTGATCATACTGGTCAGTGCTGGGATCAGTTGTCCAGTGGCACCGAGGCCAAAGCCAAATATTGGGCCTGGAGAGGTCGCGTGCCAATCAGAGAATGGCACCGCTGCGCCTGAGAATCGGACTACAACATGCAGGCACGCGGGCAGGCCTGCATCTTCACATATGCGCCAGATGGGATCGAAATGCTCATCGCCTGGTCTTTTGTTTGCCACCGTTTCGGGTGGTACAAAGAGCGCTTTGAAGCCGGCGTTTACGCAGCGCTGCAGTTCCCTGGCAGCTTCCTCTACGCCGTGCCAGTTGATTACCGCCACCGGCCAGATGCGGTCGAGCCTGTTGTGGCTGTAATCGATCATCCAGTTGTTGTAGGCGCGGCAATAGGCGTTGGCCAGGTCCTGGTCATCCGTTGGAAACGGCAGGATGCAGATGGTCGGAAATACCAGCGTCTGGGTCAGCCCCCAGCGGTCCATCTCGCTGATGCGAGCCGCCGGGTCGTAACTGGCTGGCGGGCAGCCATCGATATAGCGCATACCGGGGGCGAAGAGTTTCTGTTTTTCTATGTGCGCACCGCCGAGACCCGCCAGCACCCCCTGTAACACAACTTCTTCGCCGATGATGAGCTTTTCAATGCCATCTTCAGTTTCGATACGAATGGCGCGGTCGACGTACTTCTGTTCCAGGTAGTTCTGCCATAAGTCCGCCGGTTCTAAAACATGTGAGTCGCAATCAATCAAGTCTGGTCCATCCCTCTCTTGAACGGTTAGCATAAGTGCTCCGCGGCAGACAGTCGACGTACGAATATGATCCGCAAAAAAGGCGCTTACTTAACTTACGAGGCGGGCTCGGCTGATGAGCCCAGCATGCAGTTGCAAACCGCGGGCTGGCTGCTGCTGAAAGGCGTCTTCGATCAAGACCAGGTCGAGACCCTGAAGCACGAGATCAATGAGGTCTTCGACACCGTGCCACCCGATCAACGGGGCCCGGATCCAAAGGCCTGGGACATGTTCCGCTATGAAATGCTGAACCGGTCCGCTGCCTGTCAGGCAGCTGTGGCGGCGCGGGGGATTCTGGATGTGATCGAGCCCTTGCTGGGCGAGGACTGTCACGTCATCGCCAATACCGCCTGGCGCAATCCACCGGCGCAGGCAGGCCAGCACGCTGGCCAGGCCTGGCACATCGACGCCGGCCCACATATTCCCCTGGCGGAAGATATGGTCTGGCCGGCTGACATCCCGCACCCGGTCTTCGCCATTGGTACCCACATCTATCTGCTGCCCTGCGATATGCAGGATGGGCCGACGGGTGTCATTCCCGGCACCCATCTGTCGGGTACCGCTCCGCCACGCGCGCAGGTGATGGACGACGACCTCACCTGGCAGGGCGTAGGCGTTCACCCCTTGCTCGCCGAACCGGGTGACGTGGGGTTTTTCGTGTCTGATCTGTGGCATCGTCGCATGCCGACTCAGCCTGGCGATCGCGGGCGATTCTTTTTGCAAGTACACTACGGCCGGCGCGATATCGCTCAGCGCATTCGCCCAACAGACGCAGTAAATCATCTCTCCGAGCAGGCCATTTCCCGCGCCCAGAGCGAGCGCGAGAAAACGGTCATCGGCTTACACCCAAGGTTTTTTTATGACGGATAAGCAGTCGGACGAATCCAGCGTACTGGATGCAGTTCGCGAGTTCGTTCAACTCGAATCCGCCGGCGGCATGCTGCTGTTGGCAGCGTCTGTTGCGGCATTGATCATCGCTAACTCGCCTTTGAGCGGGCTGTATGCAGGCCTGCTGGACACCACCGTCGCCGTGCAGATCGGCGCCCTGGTGATCAGCAAACCGCTTCTGCTTTGGGTCAACGACGGCCTGATGGCCGTATTCTTTTTCCTCGTTGGTCTGGAAATCAAACGCGAAGTGATGGAAGGCGAGCTGTCATCGTTCTCTCAGGTGGTCTTGCCGGGCATGGGCGCGATTGGAGGCATGCTGGTGCCTGCCGGTATCTACGCCTGGCTGAACTGGGGCGATGCCGTGGCTATGGACGGTTGGGCCATCCCGGTCGCGACCGATATCGCCTTTGCGCTGGCGCTGTTGGGTGCGTTTGGCGCACGAGTGCCCACCTCGCTGAAGATCTTTCTGCTCACCCTGGCCATCTTCGATGACCTGGGCGCCATCATCATCATCGCCCTGTTCTACTCAGAAGACATCTCGCTGGCCGCCCTGGTGGCCGGCGGCATCGCCCTGGCCATCGCTATCGCCATGAACCGTTTTGGTGTCACGCGTCAGTCGAGTTATGTGCTGCTCGGCATTGTGCTGTGGATCGCGGTGTTGAAATCTGGCGTACATGCCACCCTGGCCGGGGTGTTGATCGCCTTCTGTGTGCCCATGCGCAGCAAAGAAGGCGATTCACCCCTGCGAGATTTGGAGCACGATCTGCACGGGCCCGTGGCGTTTGTCATTCTGCCTGTATTCGCCTTCGCCAACGCGGGACTTGCATTAGGCGGTATGGCGCTCAGCGACCTGGGTCATCCTGTAACCCTGGGCGTGATTCTGGGGCTGGTGGCGGGCAAGCCCATCGGCATTATGCTGTTTGTGGGTGCTGCCGTTGCCCTGGGTCTGGCTCAGTTGCCGCGCGGCATCACCTGGCTACAGATCCTGGCTGTCTCGCTGACCTGTGGCATCGGCTTTACCATGAGTCTCTTTATCGCCGGTCTTGCATTCGAACACGGAGGCAGCAGCGAATTGTTTGCCGGCGACCGCCTGGGTATTCTGGTAGGCAGTATCATCTCTGCCGCGCTGGCATTCGCTATCTTCAGTTTCTGCCTGCCTAAACGCGCTGCGGAAGACTAGGGAGGAGAATCAAGTTGAACACGAGAGTCATCACCGCCCTGCTGGCAGGGTTGATTGTCGCTGTCGGCGTAATCCTGGTAATCGATCGCAGCGGCATAATTGCCTGGCTTGCTCTGCTGGCCGGTGGTGCGCTGCTCGCCAAGGCGCTGGTCAAACCAGGCCCTCGTGATCTGCTGCTGACCCTGGGCACAGCGGTCGTGCTGGTGGCTGCCTGGGTCGGCACCTTCTACTACGTGATCTCAACATGGGAAACCGGCGAGGTCGTGGAACTGGACATTCAGACAAACGACGGCACGCACACCGCCCGGGTCTGGGTGCTCGACCTTGACGCAGACCCCACCATCTATTATGACGCACCTTCCCTGGCGGCGAACGCGCTGCTGGCCGGCAAGCCGGTGCAATTCACCCGCGCCGGTGAAACGACTACCCGCATACCCGAAGCAAGGGTCGCGGATGACCTACCGGAAGCTGAGGCCAACCGGGTATTCGAAGCCATGCTGGAAAAGTACGGTGATCGCAACCAGGTGACGGATATCTACTACCTCATGCTCGGTCGTTCTGCAGACCAGGTGGGTGTCGTTGCTAGACTCAGGGCGCCTTGAGCTGCACAGCATCCGGTGACTGTTTCCTGCCGGGCACAAAGGCCGGTACCCGCTGCTGGTACTCACGGTAGTCCTCGCCCAGTTCCTCGATCAGATCCGCTTCTTCGAAGCGCGTCACAATCAGGATGTAGGTGGTGATGGTGAGTGCCCATACCAGTTGGCCCAGCGTCATGTGCGGTGTCAGCCAGGGCGTCAGCATCCAGCCCACGCTGATGGGATGCCGCACCAACGCGTACAGATAGCGCGAGGTAAACGACGCGACCGGCGCTCTGCTGTTGCGGAAATTGTCCCACGCCTGGCGCAGACCAAAGAAGCCGAAATGTCCGAAGTGAAAGGTCGCGGCAAACATCATGCCCCAGGTCGCCAGGTATAGCCCCGTTATGCCCCAGGCAAAGAGCGGCGTGTCCACGCGCCAGAGTGTGATCGGTATGGGCTGCCAGAAGAAGATGACAATAAAACTCATGGCGGCAGTCATATAGAGATAGGTGGCGCGTTCAATGGTTGGGGGTACCCAGCGCGTCCACCAGCGTTTGAACGACGCGCGCGCGGTGATGGAATGATGCGCACCGAAACAGGCCACCAGCACGACATTGATGATGATCGACGTCCACAAGTCCCCCGGCACACCACTGTTGATGGTTTTCGGCACACCGAAATCCGCCAGGAAGCCCACGATGTAGGCTATGTTGACAAGGCCCAGCAGGTAGCCGATAACAGCAAAGCAAAGAAAAATGTGTCGTTTCATGTCTGACTCCGTGTCATGTGTCGAACGGGGCGCCATATTGACGACAAGGTTACCTGCAATGAAGGGCGAGAACACACAGCAACAGGCCATTAACGACACCCCGGTGCGCAAAGTCGCAGTGCTGGCCGTGCCTCAGGTGCACACCAGCGCCTTGTTCGGCGGCTTTGATATCCTGAAGACGGCCGGTCTGGGTTTCGACGCACGCTCACGCGAAACATTCGGGCGCCCACTGATCAAGACGCATATCACGGCGGCCACGCCTGAGGTCACCGGCTGGCATGGCGTCGAGGTACGACGGCAGAAGACCTTCGCCGAATTGGGGGACGTGGATGGCATCTACATCCCCGCCATTGGCGACACATTTGAGACGCTCGCAACGCCTGATCCTGAAACCCTGGCCTGGATCAGCGAGCAATACGCCAAGGGCGCGACCATTGCGGCCGCGTGTTCAGGGGTCTTTCTACCCGCAACAGCCGGTCTGATGGACGGTGGCGCGGCAACCGCGCACTGGGCGTTCTCGCGCGAGTTTGAAAGCAGATTCCCCAAGATCCGCCTGGAACCCAACCGCGCGTTGGTGTTTTCCGGCGATGAACACCGCATCATCACCTCTGGCGGTGGCTCTCTGTGGAACGATCTCGTGCTCTATCTGATCGCCAAGCTGGTGGGTCAGGAGGCTGCAGTGCAATCCTCGAAGCTCTATCTGGTCGACTGGGGACGCGACAGTCAATTGCCCTATGCCTGCCTTGAGGAACGCAGCCAGCACAGTGATGCGGCCATCCGCATCGCCCAGACCTGGATCAGCGAACACTTTCAGGAAGCGGATGTACTCGCCCAGGCGCGCAGCGAAAGTGGCTTGCCTCAACGCACCTTTGAACGGCGCTTCAAGTCTGCCACCAGCATTTCGCCTAACCGTTATATTCAGCAGCTGCGCATCGAGCAGGCGAAGGCGTTGTTTGAACAGACTGAAAAATCACTGGAGGATGTCGCAGAAGCCGTAGGTTATATCGATCCCACCTCCTTCCGTCGGTTGTTCAGCCGACTGGTCGGTACTTCGCCATCACAATACCGCAAACGCTTCGGACAGAAGTGGTAAGACTCAATCAGGCATAAGGGGATATCCATGTCATTGACCGAGATGTCAGAGCTGCTGGGAAACTTTGGTGAATTCGCCGGCGCCATTGCCGTAGTGGTTACACTGGTTTATCTGGCGGCGCAGGTAAAGCTGAACAAGGAAGCCACCGAAGCCAACACCCGGCAGATGGAAGAAAATCGCAAGCTGACGCTGGCCGAACACTACATGCGTCGCTCTGAGCGGGTCGAGCGAGGTTACGCCGATGGCGTCCTCTCCCCCGAGCTTTCGCGGGTGCTGTTCAAGGTTTACAAGGACCCGGGCGCACTGGACGAATTCGAACGCTATCAGATCAGGGAATGGAGCTACGCCCATATGCATCAGCTGGATGCGCAGCACTATCAGTATCAGCACGGTCTACTGGAAGACGAAGCCGTAGAGAATCTGAAACGGGTGCTGGCAGAATGGGGTCCGATCTGGAAAGAACTCGACGTGACATTGCCACGGGCGTCTTTCAGACAGGAAGTCGATGCGTTGATGAACAACCCGCCTCCCTTGGAAGGATCGACTACAAACAAATCTGGCTGACCAGCATGTCGTATATCCAACCCCCATGGGTTTGATGTAAAATCAACAGAATAATACTTAGTATTCAAAGTATTATTTCTTGTCGAAGGCGCAGCAAGCGGCACGCCAACGGTCATAATCAGTCAGGAGAGGTTAGATGGGAGAGAACACAAACAGGCGTTTTAGCCATAGGACAGTCACGCACAGATACGCCCGATCCGGTCTGCTGTGGGCAGGATTGTGGCTCACGGCCATGGGTGCGAACGCAGAGCAGGCCACGCATCAGGCAGACAACACAGTAATCGAAGACATCATCGTTACCGCCCAGCGCGTCGAGCAGAATCTGCAGGACGTACCCGTGGCGGTCAGCGCCTACAGTGCAGAAACGTTGTGGGTGAACCGCATGAATTCTGTCGCTGATATCGCGCAGCGCACACCCAGCTTTACGGCTACCGCCGTCAATCCCGGTGAGCCGAATCTGGCGATACGCGGTATCGGTACCGAGGGCATCAACTCCAATGCTGGCGGTGATGCGTCAGTGGTCATGTTCGTCGACGGTGTCTATATCGGACGCGGCGGCGCAGCCCCGTTGGATCTCTACGATCTGGAGCGAGTTGAAGTACTACGCGGCCCGCAAGGCACATTGTTCGGTAAAAACGTGGTGGGTGGCGCGTTGAGCCTGACCTCTCGGCGACCCTCCTTCGACGAAGATTTCGTCGATGTCAGCGCGACCTTTGGTAACTACGAACGGGTGGAGTTGCTGGGTCGCTTCAACTACGCATTGAACGAGAACTGGGCAATGGCCGGTGCGGCTACTTCCATGCGTCACGAGGGTTATACGCGCAACCAGACCACTGGCAATAAAGTCGATGATGGCGAGTCTGTAGGCGGTCGGTTGGCACTACGCTATACCCCGAACGATGCATTGGATGTGTTGCTCAGCCTGGAACATGTGGATCAGGATCAACGCGGCCAACCGCGCGATAACGTCTGTGATGCCAGCCTCAACGGTGGCGTGCATTGTGTTGGCGTCAACCCGGACGAACGCGTCGTGAACGCCTTCGACGACGGCTACCTGCAACGCGAAGTCACCAGTTTCACGGCCACCGTAGACTACGATACAGAGATCGGCACCTGGACTTCGGTTACCGCCTATCGCACCACGGATTACGCACATGCGGATCCTTTCTTTTCCAATCCCATTAATCCACCCGCTCAGATTGAATCATTCAATGAGAACATCGAAGACGCCTCACAATTCAGTCAGGAACTACGGCTGGCGTTCAGCGCCATGGATGAACGGCTGCATGGGGTAGCCGGGGTCTACTATCTGCACGAAAATATTGAGCGCGATGAACGCCTCACCCAGATATTCCCTGTCCCCGTGGTCACAGGTGTGGGCTCCTTCCCACAGGATGTGGACTCCACCAGCTACGCCGTATTTGGCCAGGTGGACTATGACTTTACTGAAGATCTGACGCTGACCCTGGGCGCACGCATGACCTGGGAAGAAAAAGAAGCCGATCTGGCGGCCGTGCTGGTCGAAGGTCCAGGCTTACCACCGCCTCTGGCCGAGGAATACGCGATCGAAGAAGAGGAAGACTGGAGTGCATTTACCCCACGCATCGGGCTGACTTATCGCATCAACGACGATGCCATGATCTATGCCAGTGCAGCGCGCGGTTTCAAGAGCGGGGGCTTCCAGGGTACGGCGGGCACGGCAGCCAGCGCGTCTGTCGCCTACGACCCGGAATATGCATTGAGCTACGAGATTGGTGCCAAGACCAACTGGCTGGAAGACAGTCTGCGCATCAACGTCGCGGTTTTCCAGATCGATTATGAAGACCTGCAGGTCTCTCAACTGGTCCCTTTGTGCTGCGTCGTCATCGGCAACGCGGCGGATGCAGAGATTAATGGCGCAGAACTGGAAGTGTTGTATCGACCGATGGCGGGCTTCGATCTCAATGCCAGCTTCAGTTATCTCGACGCCGAGTATGAAAGCTTCGCCGGCGGCGCTACGGCGGATCATTCGGGTAATACGCTGCAACGCGCACCGAAGCGCAAATTCAACATCGGCGCACAATACGAGTGGTCCGTAGGTGAAGTCGGCACGCTGCTGGCCCGTGTTGATTGGGCGCGGCAGAGCAGGATTTACTTCGAGGCTTCCAACACCCCGCTGGAAGTGCAGGAAGAGTACGACCTGCTGGATGCACGCCTGGCCTTACGCGACCATGAGGACCGCTGGGAAGTTGCTGTCTGGGGTAAAAACCTCGATGATGAACTGGTGCGCAATCATATTGTGGCCTTTGCCCCCTTCGGCCAACAGCTCAACACTTATCTACCGCCACGTACCTATGGACTGACGGTACGGGTGCGACGCTGAGCTATGTCAGATGCAGGCCACACGCCATCTACTGAGCAGAGCCTCGCAGCACGCTTCCTGTGCGAGGCGGCCATCACCCTGGATGCCGATGCGCCCATCGCCATCGGCACTTCACCCTGGCGAAATCGAAGGGTCAGCAACATTGCCGGTGGTACTTTCGAAGGTCCGCAGCTGACTGGCACGATCTGCCGCAGTGGCGCTGACTGGTCAGAAGGTGGCACAGCTCAGGACGGTGGTATCGCGACCGCGCTGGATGTGCGCTCACTCTGGGAAACTCAGGATGGTGCGCACATTTACGTGACCTACGGCGGGCGGTTGGTAGTACCCGCCGCTGTCGCAGACACCTTTCGTGATCCCCAAGGTGTCACTGGTCTGTCACCGCAGAGCTATTACTTCCGCATCTGCCCGCTGTTTGAAACCTCAGCGCCTGGTTATCTGTGGCTGAATGAGCTGGTTGCCGTCGGTATCGGTCAGCGCACCGCAGCTGGCGTCACCTATCGGATATTCGCAATCGCATGATCCGCCCGGTCAGACCATCACCCGGCAGCGCCGCCTGATGGCTGACCGCCACTACCGCTGGGTCGTCGTACTCTACAGTCTGGTTATCCAGGCGGTCAGCATCGGTATCCTGATCTATTGTTTCGCCCTGTTTGTATTGCCCTGGCTGGACGATTTCAGCGCCAGTCGGCGCGATGTGATGATCACCATCTCCCTGTTTCAGGTGGGCATGGGCGTCCTCAGCCCCCTCATTGGCCGCCTGTTCGACATCTACCCCATTCGCTTCATCGTGGTGGCGGGCGCCGGCCTCTTGAGTAGCGGCCTCTGGCTTACCCATCTGGCTACTGCCCTGTGGCAGGTGTGGCTGATCTACGCCACCATCATGCCACTGTCCTGCGCTCTGATGGGCACCCTGGCTTCCCAGACGTTGGTTGCAAAGTGGTTTCATGACAAGCGAGGGCTGGCCCTGGGGCTGTCCGCCATGGGCACCAGTATCGGGGGTGTGGTGTTTCCGCTGGTGGTTGCCGGTTGGCTGGTCGACATCGGCTGGCGGGAGACCTTTACCCACCTTGCGCTGACCTGTCTGCTGCTGGTCATTCCACTGACATTGATTGTGCTGCGGCGACAACCACCGGTGCGCCCTGCCCCTCAGTCGTCTGGTCAGGACATGGGCGACTATCGCATCTGGACCAGCAGAGAAATCCTCACCACGGCCCTGTTCTGGCTGCCATTCTTATCTCTGGTGCCTTTGAACATGGCGTTTGGCGCATTGCAGTTCAATCTGGCGGTCTTCGCCCGCGACAGTGGTCTGGACGACGCAACGGCCGCTCAGCTGATCTCCATCAGCTCATTCTGCATGATCGTAGGTAAACTGTTTTTCGGCAGCCTGGGCGATCGTCTGGATCATCGCTATCTGTACTGGATCGCGGCTGGCTGTATGGCGCTCTCGATCCTGCTGTTTCTCACCGCAGCCAGTTACGCTGGGCTGCTGATCGCCGTTGTCTGCATGGGTCTGGCCGGCGGTGGGGTGCTGCCGCTGATGGGTTTGATATTTGGCGCCCGCTTTGGCGCAGCCTCTTTTGGTCGGGTCATGGGCTTTGTCATGCTGAATGTCCTGTTCGGCGCGACTGCACCGGTTCTGGCGGGCTGGATCTACGATGTGAGTGGTAGCTACGTGCCCGCGCTGTGGGGCTTACTGCTGTTGATCGCCCCGGCACTGATTGCGATGGTACGCCTGCCAAAACCAGAACTACAACAGCCCGTCAGCACCTGATCAGGAAGACCGTCAGTTACGATGAACTGACGCTGTTGTCAGCAGAGAGTTGGCTGCCCGCAGGGAAATAAACGTGAAAAGTTGAGCCCTCTGCCAGCTGAGAATCACACCAGATGCGCCCCCCTATGCGGTTCACGATGGCGCGACTGAAGGCCAGGCCAGTACCGTCTCCCGATGTATTCTGTTCACCAACCCGACGAAACATGACAAAAATGCGCGTCAGATCGGTTTCGGTAATACCTCGCCCATTGTCCTGCACATGCAGGGTGACACCATCCGCTTCGCTGTCTGCCCAGACCCGGATCTGCAGTTGTCGATCCTGCTGGCGGTACTTGATCGCGTTGGCGACCAGATTTTCCACCACGAGCTGAGTGGCCAGTCGATCTGATTCCAGCTCCGGCAGCTGGCTGATGTGCACGGTCCCGCCAATGTCACGCAGCGAGAGCCGATGCAGCTCACACACTTCGGACACCAGCTGGTGCAGATCTAACTGTTCAAACTCCAGTGCGCGATGGCCCAATCGGGTGAGTGAAGTGATCGCAGAAATACGTTCGTCCATTTGTTCAGCGCTACGCTGAATAAACCGGCCAGCTGTTTGAATATCGTTACACACCTCTGCCAGCTCTGTTGAGTCATCACGCGTCTCCGCCAGCGCTTCGGTTTTTTGCAGTATTTCCGCTGCAAAGCCTGCTGTGTTGAGAATGGGCGCGCGCAGGTCGTGGGCCACCACGGAAACAAAATCACGCACCTCCTGGTTAGCAGATTCAAGTTGCTCAACCAGTCGCTGCTGTTGCTGCAACAGGCGATTCTTAGTCGCCAGACTTTTACTGAGTTCGAGTTGATCAATGACCTGCCGCGAAACAATTTCGAGGATTCTTTTCTGCGCCTCTGTCAGGGTCCGAGGCTCGTGATCTATGCCACACAGCGTACCGATCCTGAAGCCACTTTCAGTGATGAGTGGCATCCCTGCATAGAAGCGCACATGCGGCGCCTCTGTAACCAGCGGATTGTCATAGAACCGTTGATCCGCATGACTGTCTTCAACTACGAACAGTTCGTCACCGAGAATGGCATGCGCACAGAAAGCAACTTCCCGGGGCGTTTCGGTTGCACTCAAACCGTGATGGGACTTGAACCATTGCCGCTTGTCATCCACTAAAGAAACCAATGCAATGGGGACTTCCAGCATTCTCGACACAAGCTCCGTCAACTCATCGAACCGTGGTTCAGCGGGCGTGTCCAGCACCTGATAATCGATCAGCGCCGCGAGACGCTCTGATTCGTTGTGCGGGGTAGGTGGTGAGATCATGCAAAGTCCAGGCAGCGCATGCGTCAAAATATTGACGCACACTGGGCAGTCCTCAGTGGTTTATATCGTCATGTCCGGGTTTACCCCGATGGTATTGGATTTCTTCTTTATCCACAGAACCAAGTGTAGCCTGTGCACAGCTGTTCGACCGTGCCTCCGGTCAGGTTTTTGCAGGTCCATGGACTCACTGCGCGTTGCACGCAGCGCAAACATACTGAAACCAGAAGATCAGGGACCGGTATTCCGGCCCCTGATTCTGATTGTCAGCGAGCCTATCTGACTTTAAGCCTCAGCGTGCGGGCCGAGGTATTCTCCAGCACGTAACGGGCCTGCTCGCTCAGCTCGATCGCATCACTCACACCTTCGCCACCAGCGGGTGTCGGCAGAGGTTCTGGAATGGGAGTAGCCACGCCATTGGCTACTGCATCGTCAATCCAGGCTGCATAGTTGGATACGCGGGTATCACCGGACATTTCACCATAGGAACTGTCAAGGCCACAGGTCGCGTCAGGTACGTTCCCCGTCAAGCCTTCGCAGAAGTGCGTAAAGCCAAAAGAGTGAACGCCCGCGATTCTGCCATCAATAAAACCTGGACCGCCAGAGTCACCGGGCGCGATACCAATCTCAAAATCTCCAAAGCCTTTATGGCGCAATGCGCTGGACTGACCTCGGGCGACGTTACATCGGCTCGCATTTCCCGTGCCATTGGCAAGAGATGCCGGACAGAGGAAAGCAGGTGAGTGATACCAGGGCGTAGCGTCATTCTTGCCGGTACCGTTGTCAAAATCGGATACGAGCTGATCCAGAAAAGGAATACCAATCAGTGAGTCAAAGGTTACATCGTACTGATTCTTACCCGTTCTACCGTAGAAGAAGTCTGCACCGCCGGTGGCGCCTTCGTCGCCGACACCGCTACGGCCATGACCGTAGTGTTGGGTTTCCTGCTGGACTTCGTCACCGCTACGATACAGATCATAAGTTTCAATGCCTGCAGGCAACGGGTCCACCAGTTCTACGACCGCAATATCGCCTGATGCAAATGCGCCCAGTTGAGGGGCAAGGAAATCGTACTCAGGGTGTACTGAGAATCCCACAGTGGGAAGAATAAGTGATGCGTCCTGACCTGCACTCAGCACAAACAGCAGTAAGGCCACCGCATCATCATCGCCGTTGCGCACACAATGCGCGGCGGTCAGGATGTGGGTCGGCGAAATTGCAGAGGCCGTACAGATGAATCCATCGCCACTGGCGAACTGAATAAAGATCGAGCCAACCCCCGTACGCAGGTTTTCACCCGCGTTGGCGTAGGCAGGATCAGCGGGATCGCCCGCGGTTACCAGATAGGGGGCCACGTCCATATCGATGACGTTGTCATCTGCCTGGGTGAGTGGAGAGATTGCCAGCAGCAGAACGGCAGCCGTTCCCAACAAACGATGCAAATACATGAGTGCTCCTTACGAAGTGATTGTTCTTATTTTTTGCGCGTCCGAGGCCCAGATTAAGCCGATATGCAGGAAGCTTGCAAGGCCGAACCAAAATTCGAGTAGACTATCGGGCTGCAAAGAGGGGAGCACATATGCCATACGCAGCAAACGAACGTATCGAGACGTGGGTCGCCGGCGAAGAGCCGGAAGCAGTCCTGGAGCCAGACCTGCCGATCGTAGACCCACACCACCATTTGTGGGACATCCGCAATACCCAGTCAGAGCCGGCCTCCAGCTTTGAACAGAAAGTCTATCTGTGTGAAGAAATCGCCAACGAGGTCGCCGACAGTGGCCACAATGTTACGAAGACCGTATTTGCCCAATGTGGCGCATTCTATCGCGCCAGCGGCCCAGCAGAAATGCGCTGTGTGGGCGAAACGGAATTTGTGCATGGCATCGTCGCCATGAGTCGCTCCGGTATCTACGGCGATGTAGAACTGTGCGCGGGTATCTTCAGCGCTGCAGATCTGCGCGCGGGCACTGATGTCGAGCGTGTCCTGCAGGCGCATATGCAGGCGTCAGAAAACTTTCGCGGCATCCGTACCGCGTTTCCCGGCGATCTGAACGACGATTTCATGGCCGGCTATAACATGCTGGCCAAACACAATCTGAGTTATGACAACTGGTCACCAGACTACGATCGTCTGCCAACCCTGGCGCGCCTGGCAGATGCCAATACCGATGTCACGGTGATTGTGAACCATCTGGGTGGCAAGATTGACGCTAATGCGAGCGATGATGAAATCGCGCGCTGGCGTAAAGGCATCGATGCGGTTGCCGCCTGCAGCAACACCGTCTTGAAGTGTGGTGGCGCACAGATGCGTGTGGGCGATTGGGAACCCGACTTTCATATGCACAAACGCGCTACACCCATGGGATCGGAAGAGCTCTGCGAATTGTTACTGCCTTACTACCAGTATGCGATCGAAGCCTTCGGTCCTGACCGTTGCATGTTTGAAAGCAATTTCCCGGTAGACAAGGAAGGCGTGACCTACCGGTCGTGCTGGAACCTGTTCAAACGCATCGCCAACCGATTGGGTTTAAGCGAGACGGAGAAGCACGCCATCTTCAGCGGCACAGCGACGCGCGCTTATCGCCTCTAACAGAATACCCCACGGATGACGGGGGCGCTGGCCAACGCACGCGGACCGCTGGGCAACCGCAACTATCGCCTGTTGCTCAGTGGCTTTGCCCTCAGCCAGCTGGTAATGCCGTTGCAGTTCCTGACCCAGGTACTGTGGGTACAGGAGCATGCGCCGCAGGGCATCTGGCTGATTCTGGTGGCGTTAATCGGCGCCTGTCGGGGCGTCGGCTCGCTGACTTTCGGACTGTATGGCGGGGCGCTGGCCGACCGCTATGACCGGCGCAAACTGCTGATGGCGATTCATGCTGTACTGGCGCTGATTACTATCGCTATTGCCACATTGATGCACATGCAGAGCGACAGCGTGTTGGCGTTCACCCTGTTTTTTCTGCTTACGTTATTAACCGCCGGCTTGCTGGCCATCGATATTCCCACTCGACTGGCCATCGTGCCGGACGTACTCGGCCCCGAACATACCCCGGCGGGCATGTCCATCAATCAGGTCGTCGGCCAACTGGCCATGCCGCTGGCCATGTTCAGCACGGGTTTCATTATTTATGCCTTTGATTTCGCCGGGGCCTACCTGTTAAGCGTGGTCGGTCACCTGCTGATGATTCTGTTTCTCGGCCTGATGCACTACACGCCCCCTGCCCGCACCAGAGACACCGGTCACTATGGCTGGCGCGAGACTCTGGCGGATGTACGGGTCGGATTGAGCTACGCGCGCAACCAGCCCGTTGTGTTGTGGGTGATTATCCTGGTCATCACCATGATGGGCATGGGCTTTCCGGCCACGGCCAATCTCGGTCCGACCTGGATCACCACGGTAGTGGAAGTGCCCATCCGCGATATGGGCTATGTGGTGATGACCTGGGGCGTGGGCTCGCTGATTGCTGCGCTGGCGCTGACCCGCTACGCCAGCGTGGAAGGCCGTGGGCGCCTCATCGGCTGGGGCGCGCTGTTGTTTGCGGTATCGTTCGTGGTATTTGTCAGCCACGATTCCAAGGTAAACGCCATTATCGGCAACCTCGGGCTGGGCGCCGGCATGACCATGACCATGGTTTCCAGCACAGTGCTGATTCAACACCTGGTCGCCGAAGAGGTACGCGGCAGAATCATGAGCATCTTTCAGCTCAATATGGGCTTTGCCCAACTGATGACCTTACCCGTTGCGCTGTTCGCCCAATGGCTGACGCTGCCGGTGGCATTTCCGCTGCTGGCTGTAGCCACCACCGCGCTGGTGCTGTTTATCCTCTTTACGCAGCGGCAGATCATGCGCGCCTGACATTGCACCCGGCCACTTAACCCGGCCCCTCAACCTGAAGCCTGCGCGATGATACACTGGCGGCATCGATCACCTGGGGAGATAAATCGATGTCCACCATCCGCCTGTTTACCTTACTCATCTGCATCGCCACCGCCAGCGCGTGTCAGCAACCACCCGCCGAGGTGGAGGAGACGTTTAATGTCGATATCCGCTGGACATCCCACGGCATTCCGCATGTCAAAGCAGACAACTGGGGCTCACTGGGTTATGGCTTTGCCTATGCCACCGCCACCGATGCGGTCTGTGTCATTGCCCGGGATCTGGTCATGGTCAATGGTGAACTGTCCCGCTACTTTGGACCGGCAGACGATAATCTGACCAGTGATGTATTCCATAAAAGCGTGCTGACGGCGGACAAGGTCGCGGAATTCAATGCCGCACAGAGCCCGCGCGCCAATGAGTTCTCCCAGGGCTATGTGGCCGGTTACAACCGATTTCTTACCGATCACAGCGAGACTCTGCCGGCCTCGTGTAATAAGCAGCCTTGGGTCCAGCCGATGCAGCCCGATGACGTGACCCGCCTCGCCATGGGTGTCGGCGTGCGCTACGGTCTGGGTCGCTTCAAGAACGAAATCGCCAACGCCGCACCGGATGGGGCAGCGGACAGCGCCGCCGATAGCGCCAAAGTGGCAGCGGCAATTCAGGACACACAATGGGAACTGCCCGCAGGCATCGGCAGCAATGCAGTGGCGGTAGGCTCTGCCCTGAGCGCATCCGGGCGAGGCATACTGCTGGGCAACCCGCATTACCCCTGGCATGGCTCATCACGCTTTCATCTTATTCACACCACCATTCCCGGCGAATTGGACGTCATGGGTACCAGCCTGTTGAACACCACCCGCGTCTCCATCGGTTTTAACAAGGACGTGGCATGGACCCACACGGTGTCCACCGCCATGCGTTTTACGCTCTATCAGCTCAAACTGAATCCGGACAACCCGATGCAGTACGAATACGACGGCGAATACCGGGACATCGAACCCCGCGTGGTGCGTGTCACCGTAGGAGAAGGCGCGCAGCAGCAAACACGCGAACACACGGTGTATGAAACCGCATTCGGCCCTATCATGGAAAACGCAGAACTGTCCTGGTCCAGCAGCCATGCTTACGCCATCCGCGATGCCGTGCTGAACAACTACCTTACGGCGGATACTTACGATGCCATGAACAAGGCGTCGTCTACCGCCGAACTGGAAGAAGCCATAACCCGTCAGGGTGTGTATTGGGTAAACACCATTGGCGCAGACCGCCATGGCAATGCGTTCTATGCCGATATCAGCGGCACCCCGAACATCGACTCTGATCTGCTGGACGCCTGCCGGGTTGAAGTGGCCGAAGCGCCGGAACGGGTGGTGATTCTGGATGGCTCCCGCAGCGCCTGTGAATGGCGCGACGACCAGCGCAGCCGTGTCAAAGGCGCCCTGCCGCCGGCCGATATGCCGCGCATGACCACCGCGCAGTACGTCACCAACTCAAACGACAGCTACTGGTTGACCAACCCGGACCAACCGCTGGAAGGGTATTCACCGATCATCGGCACTGAACGCACGGCCCGGTCCCTGCGCACCCGTGCGGGTCTGCACATGATGGGTGAACTGCTGGCCAGAGATGCAAAGATTACCCCGGATGACATCCAGGCGATGCTGTACAACCATCGTAACTACGGCGCAGAACTGTTGCTGGATGACGTGCTGGCTGCCTGCGCCGATGCACCAGCCGTTCAGCAGGCCTGCCAGGCACTTGCCGCCTGGGATCGCACCATGAACGTTGACTCGCGTGGGGGGCACCTGTGGCGGGAGTTCTGGGATACGGCACGCAACATCGACAACCTGTGGGCGGTGCCCTTCGACGTGGACGATCCGATCAACACACCGCGGGGTATCAACCTGGCTGATCCAGCAGTAAAAACCGGTGTGCTGGCATCGCTGCAGGTGGCAGTGGACAAACTCAACGAAGCCAACATCGCCTTGGATGCGCGCCTCGGCGACATTCAGTACGCGCCACGCAACGGCAACAACATTGGTATCCCCGGCGGTGAAGGCTGGGCCGGCATGTTCAGCATGATCATAGCGAAGCTCAAACCCGACGAAGGCTATACCCCCATCGTGCATGGCAACAGCTATATCCAGGTCATCAGTTGGGACGAAAAGGGGGAGTTGGACCCACGCGCTATGCTGACCTACTCCCAGTCGCCAGAGCCAGACTCGCCCTACTACCAGGATCTGACGCAGATTTATTCCCAGGGCGGCTGGATCTCTTTGCCGTTCACCGAGCCGGAAATTGCGGCCGACCTGAAACGGTCAATCAATCTGGTGGAATAGCCGGGGACAACGACCCGGCAACGGTTGCGGACCGGGCTGAGCTCAACCCGCCTTGTTGTGCTCCCATTCGTCGATGCGGGTGATAAACGCTGCGGGACAACGATGCTCCGGCGCCGGTTGCCCGCGCACCCTGCCGAGCAAATCCGGAATGGCGCGCATTTCGCAACCTGGGGTGGCCAGCGCCGCAGCCAATATGAAGCAGAACCCAAGATGCCCGTAACAGTACGCGAGCCACGCATTCAACAGCGTACCCAGCAGGATATGATCAAACGACCCGGTAATCGCATAGGTCGCGACCGCCGTCAGGCCCAGGATGGTGAGCGAGGTGATCAGCGGATAATTGCCCCACTGCCGTGAAAACCCGATGTTGACGACATAGTTGATGATGCACAGGGGCGCAACCAGCAGTGGAATTCGGTTGCCCAGCGTGGTGATCGGGTAGGCGGCGGTCGCCTCCCAGTAGCGCGCGATCTGGAACAATGCATAAAGACAAAAAAGGCCTATCACGAAACGCACCAGGCGCCCGATCGGACCGGGCTGTAGCAGCGTGCCCGCGGCAACCAACTCGAGGGAGCTGGCCTGTTTCACGACTGCAGTCCTGACTGTTGAACTGGCGGACAGGGGACATTGCCGAAAGAGCAGAACACACAGCAGTCACCCGAGCGTGGACGCAGCAGTTCACCACAGCCGCGACACTCGTAGAAAAACTGACAGGCATCGGTGGGCATCGCCTCGGTCCGGCTGTGTCCACACAGCGGACAGATCAATGTCGATTGCTGCCCGATGTTCATCCTGCAAATCCAACGAGGTAGAGGAGCCCGGCCCAGCAAGCACACACGAAGACACATCCACCCAGGGCCATTGCTGCTTTTTTCATCCTGCTTTCCTTAGTGTTTATCGGTATCGTTAGGCGTACTCTAATACCTGTAGCAACTACAGGTTCAAGCGCCATGTCCGACAAACGTGTATCCATCGGCAGCGTCGCTGCGGCAACGGGCTGCAACATTGAAACTATCCGCTATTACGAGAAAGAAGGTCTGCTGCCATCGCCGGACCGCAGTTCGGGTGGGCACCGTCAGTACAGCTCGGCGCACATCTCCCGCCTGTCCTTTATCCGACGCTGCAGAACCCTCGGATTTTCAATGGCTGAGATTCGACAGCTGCTGGCCCTGGTGGATGGCGCAGAAGTGTCGTGTGAACGGGTAAAACAGATTGCCGATGATCATCTGGCAGACGTCAGGGCGAGAATGGCGGACCTGAAGCAGATGGAACAATCACTACTCGAACTGTCGGCCAGGTGCTCCGGCACCGCAACCCCGGAATGTCCTATGCTCGATATCCTGCAGGCGTCATGAATCGTTAGTTGCCCTCAGAGGGGGCATCCCCGCGCACGTTAGCCAGATGCTCTAACAGCAGCTCACGCATGCGCTCCATGTTTTTTTCACCAATAGACGCCGCCACCTCCGCTTCGATCTGACGGATATTGCGCGCTGCCATCTTGCGCACCTGCTGCCCCTTGGCTGTCACTTGTACCAGCTTATCGCGCTGATTGTCCGGGTGCGGGACGGTTTCCAGCACCCCTTCGTGAATCAGCCGCTTCAGGGTGGTATGTACCGCCTGCCGCGAAACCCCGAGTGACCGCGCCAGTTCAGAAATCGTGCGGCGTCGGCCACGCAAGGCGGCAAACAGCTTCGCCTCTGCGGGTGTACCCGTGAACTCGCCCCCTTCGCGCAGCTGAGCGTTGCGCTCTTCCATCCATTCCAGCATGTCCTGCATCAGGCCCTTCAGATTCTGCTGCAGAAATCGGGTGTGCTCGTCTTCGACGAGTTGATTGCTGTTTTTGTCATTGTCAATTGACATTGATGAAATGTATACCTATGCTGCGGTTCTGTCCACACCTTAAAGAGAGGTCGCTATGAGGTCTACCATCACCGCCCGCGCACTGGCGCTGGTTATCGGTTCGCTCTGTTCTGGGCTGCAATTCTGCGCACTGGCGGACGAGTCCATCCCTGCCTTCAAGGACGCCGACGAAATGGTCAGCGGCTGGTATCACCGCATGGAACACGACACCTGGCGCAACAAGGGTGCGCGGGACGAGGTGGTGGAAGGCATCCTTAAGCGCATCGAAAACGCCAAAGGCGAGCGCTCGGATCCGGAACTGGTAGATACCATCAGCAAGTATGGTCCGGGCAACTGGGTCTACGAATGGCAACAAGCCGGCGAAGCGGCGATGCGCCAGGCACGCAAAACCACAGACCCGGCGCAGGCGACACGCCTGTATCGCGAAGCCCTCGCCTACTTTACTACGGCGTCCTGGCCGCATCTCGGGCTGGAAGCAGACAAAGGCGCACTGGCCCTGGCGCGACAAGCCTATGTAGCCGCGGGTGCGCCTGACCTGCCCACCATCCAGCATCTGCAGTTCGCCGTGGGCGATACCACCACGCGCGGTTACCTGCATTTACCCGCGGGTCCGGGCCCCTTTCCGGTGCTGGTCTTTACCCATGGTTCCGATGTCACCAAGGAGGATGCGCTGCCCTTGTTCAATGACGAGTTGGCCCCACGCGGTATTGCGCTTTTCGCCGTGGACATGCCGGGCATCGGCGAAGCGTCCCACATCCCGCTCTACACCGGCAGCGACCTTGTACTGTCCGGGGCGGTGGATTTCATGCATGAGCTGGATGAGATTGATAAGCAGAATATCTTCGTCGGTGGCGCCAGTTTTGGCGGCAATGCGGCGGCAACCTTCTTCTTGCGCCACCAGGCGGCTGGTGTGATCTCACTGTGCGGTCCGTTACATTCTCCATTTATGGCGCCACCGGAAGTCCTGGACAGCCTGCCCAGGCTCACCATCGATGGGGTAAAGGCTCGTGTGGGCACCCTCGGCCGACCAACCGCGGAGATGATTCCGCTGGCCCAACAGGTCTCCATTAAAAAGATGGGGCTCACCGAAGGGCCGGAGATCGACACCCCGCTGTTTATTTTCACCACCAATCGCGACCCGGTCGCGCCACTGGACGATCTGCCTCTGCTGGAGGCGCGTGCGAAACAGGTGGACAAACTGGTGATCGATACCGTGGGACATTGCCCGGACCGTGCGCTGCGTAATCCGATCATCGCTGCGTGGGTGGCGCACAAGATCAAACCCTGATCCCGGAGACAACTATGAACATTTTATATATCACGCGCATCGGCCTGATGATCATCGGCGTCTGCGTTGGCCTGATCAGCGCCAGCCAGACCTTCTCCCACGTGACCGACCCGACCTATCAGGTGCCCAACCTTGCAGTAGAGGAAGGCAGTTCTAAATACCTCACCGAGACCCATTCCAACTACCATGCCTTTCGAGAGTTCATGCTGACCCTGGCGGTACTGGGCCTGGTGGTGTGGGCAAGCCTGGACCGCCGGGTGGTCCAGTCGCAGGTTCACTGGGTGGTGATCATGGTCATCATCGCCGCCTACGTCCTGGGCTGGTGGCTGCCCTGGCCCCTGTTTGACCTGCGTGCGCCGGGCATGGATGCGGTCACAGCACATGCAGTAGCCACGGTGGGGTTGCTCGGCGCTGGCGCACTGCTGCATCCGCGGCTGGCTTCCCGGCACGCTTGACTGGGGGTCAAGGTCTGTTCGTACATGGGTCACAGCCGTGTGACGGCCAGTTCAATCCTGAAGTTCTACGCTGAACGATCAAGCCTTCAATTGGCAACTGGAGCTACCCATGTCGATCGCATCACTGGATTGGGATCTAGTTGTCCCATTCCGGAGAAGAACCAAAGGACCCTACCGCGAAATCCACGAAGGCACGGACTTTTGCCGCAAGATGACGACTATGTGCATAAACCGCGTAGAGCCCAAGGTCGGAGCCTTCATATTCTTCGAGCAGAATTTTCAGGCGTCCCTCACGGATATCCGGCCCGACTGCGAATGTCGGTATCAGGCCAATACCGACATCGGCTAAAAGCATCCTGCGCACGGATTCTGCATTGTTTACGGTGAAACGTCCGTCGACGTTTATCGTTTTATAGCCACCATCTTCAATGAACTGCCAGAGTGAACCGCTTCGAAAGTTCGTGTCGACAATACAGCAATGCTCAAGCAAATCGTCAGGCCGCTGCGGCGCGCGGTGGCGTTTGAGATATTCTGGCGAAGCGCAAACCACGACCCGTGCCGGTGCAAGGCGGCGTGCGATGAGTGACGAATCCGCAAGTTCCGTAATGCGGATTGCAACATCCACCCCTTCTTCCACCAGATTCACCAGGCGGTCAGTAAGGCGAAGGTCAATCCGGACTTCCTGATGCTGCGCCAGAAACAGCGCCATCGCATCCGTCAGGTACATCTCTCCAAATGTAACTGGAGCAGAGACGATCAATGTCCCGCGCGGCGCTGCGTCGCGGTCCTGCACGGTTGCTTCAAGCTCGTCAATATCATCAAGCAGTTGCTGGCAGCGCTCGAAATACACAGTGCCAATTTCGGTCAGTGTAAGCGAACGCGTTGTACGGTTGAGCAATCGGACGCCGAGTTGGTCTTCGAGTTGGCCGACATACTTACTGGCGAGAGCGGTGGACATATCCCGCCGCTTTGCCGCCGAGGTAAAGGAACCTTCCTTTACCACCGCTACGAATGTACGCATTCCATCTATCGTGTCCATTTTGTCCATCCTCCTCGAACAGCACGGTGCTTCGAAAGCGAAGTCGACACGTCTGGCTGCGCAATATCATTACCCACTTTCGCGTCAGGAGATTCCGTAAGGGCGACTGCGGCGGCATTGCTGTGTGCAAATCGTACTGAGGATCTCCTATTATCAACATTACGTTAATTATAATTCAATACTAAGCATATTTATCAACGAATAGTTAACTAATATCCTGGAAATCGAGGCGGTTCTCGAACGGATCGCCACAAACAAACACGACCGGACAAAAGAGCTGGAAGTATGAATATCACGATTATCAAGGAAATGAATCATGAGTAAGATTGAAATCGCCGTCGTCGTTGGCAGTCTGCGCCGCGACTCCTTTAACAAGAAACTGGCAAATGCGCTGGCCATCCTAGCTTCAGATGAGGTGGAATTCCACGCGGTGGAAATCGGTGACCTGCCGCTCTACAACGAGGATGACGACGAACATCAAGCGCCTTCCGTCAAGCGGTTGAAATCCGAAATTGAGGCGGCGCATGGCGTGCTGTTCATCACGCCGGAGTACAACCGCTCGGTTCCTGGCGTCCTCAAAAACGCCATCGACCATGCCTCTCGGCCTTACGGGCAGAGCGTGTGGTCGGGTAAACCGGCGGGTGTAATCGGGGTCTCCCTCGGCGCGATTGGCACCGCGTTGGCCCAGCAGCATCTTCGCAACACGCTCGCCTATCTGGACATGCCGACGCTCGGACAGCCCGAGGCATTCATCCAGATCAGCGAGGAGCTCTTCGATGTTGACGGCGGGATTGGCGAGGGAAGTCGTAAGTTTCTGCAAGACTGGGTCGATCGCTATATCGCGTGGGTCAAACAGCACGCGGATCAAGCGTAAAGCGTGGAGCAAGGCAATGCTTGTCGAGGGTAAATGGATCTGCCCGTGGGCATCACACACTCTGATGACACGCAAAGGACGACGGAAATTAACTTAGCTGATAGAGGAGGCTCGATGGATGTCTGAAACAGGAAGAACCAATTCGGAACATAGGCGGATGCCGATTGTCTTCGCCGGACATGGCTCCCCAATGAACGCAATCGAGGACAACCCCTGGAGTCGGGGTTTCACTTTACTGCGCGACGAAGTACCGCAGCCGAAGGCCATTCTCTCGATTTCGGCACACTGGTTCCTGGACGGAACATTGCTGACGGCCAACGCTGCGCCAGAGACGATAACTGACTTTTCCGGCTTTCCTCGGGCTCTCTATGAGATCGACTACCCTACGCCCGGTAATGTCGACCTCGCCAAGCGGGTGCGGAACCTCATTGGGGACCAACACGCATCTCTTAACTCGGATTGGGGACTGGATCACGGGACTTGGAGCGTGTTGCGCTGGATGTATCCCGAAGCCGACGTTCCAGTCATCCAACTCAGCATTGACCGCCGAATGGACGTGCGTGAGCACTTCAGACTCGCGCGGTCGTTGGCCGACCTACGCGAGGAAGGCGTGCTGATTTTCACCAGTGGCAACATCGTGCACAACCTCCGTGATGCGTTTTCGCGAAGGAAAGAGAACAACACTAAAACCCCGGATTGGGCGCAGAGATTCGACGAGACAGTGAAGGCCATGCTCACTCAGCGCGACACCGATGCGCTTTTGTCGGCTTGGAGCGACACCAGCGACGGGCGTCTAGCCCACCCGACGCCGGATCACTGGTTGCCCCTGATCTACGCCTACGGCGCCAGCGACGATCGTGACCAGGCCCGTTTCCCCAATGAGGGATTCGATTGGGGGTCGATCTCAATGAGAAACGTGGTGCTCGGATGACCTGACATTGGGACTGCGTAATTCTCCTGCCCCACGATTTACTTCCCGGGTTGCTTATTTGCTATCGAAAGCGCACGTTCAATGAAGGCCTGACCTTCATCCGTCCAGCACAGCTTGATGAACGCCAGTATGTTTCGCATTCGTTGCCGTTTGTTAAAGGTGATACCGTCCTGCTGTGCAATGCCCTCCAACAAAAAGCGCTGGATATCTCGTTTCAAGTCAAAACCAGGCAAGGCAACGAGTTCTGCTTCCGCGAGCTTCATGGCCATTTCCTTTCGCGCCTTGTCAAATGCTGCCAGCGCCGGTTTGAAAACGGCTTCAAGTTCCGGATTGGTGCTGGCAGCCAGAGACAGCTGACAGAACGCTCGAAACTCTACGCTCTGCAGCTGCGCCCAGTGTGAATCAACGCCGCGCGCACGGAAATCATCACCCATGGGCAGGCTCGCATGAGACTCTTCCTGCAGCTCTAAGCGGCGCCTTGTGACAAAATGCACAATCGCTTCCAGCAGTGTCTGTCTAGAAGAGAAGTGATAAAGCATAGCGGTTCGGCTCAGCCCTGCAGCCTTTGTGATTGCCAGTGTACTGGCGGCTGCATATCCCTTTTCCGCCAGCAAGTTCATGGCAGCCTCCAGTATTCGCATGCGCGTATCGCCGCTTTTGGCGAATTCGCCTTCACTAACCTTTGTGGGATCGGGGATGCTGCGGTTTATGGCGGCGGCGAGATGTTTTTCCATGTCAGGTCCTAGCGGTTTACTGACCACATGCGGCGTGCTTACCAGCCAGGTAGCCGAAGGTAAGAGCTGGTCCCAGAGTGCCGCCGCCGCCGCCATAAATCATGGCAAGTGGAGCAGCCATGACGTTACCGGCGGCGTACAACCCGTCAATAGGCTGATCATGCCAATTCAGTACCTGGGCATGCCCGTTGGTTTTTGGTCCGCCGTTAGTCCCCAGCACGCCTGACTCCATTTTCACAGCGTAGAACGGCGCCTGATCAATAACACCCAATGTTTTGTATGGAGGATCAAATTCTGGATCACCCCAATAGTTGTCGTATGTATTGGCGCCACGATTGAAATCTGCGTCCCTGCCGTTGCGTACGTGCTCGTTGAAGCGGTCGATAGTATTAACTAAACCTGCCGCTTCGATATGCATTTTTGCCGCGAGCGACTCAAGTGTATCCGCGACAGTAAACATTTCGGAAAGGGGTTGATCTGGTTTACAACCGAACACCGGATATTTTTCTCGATAACGCTGATCAAAAATCAGGAAATAGGGCAGATTGGAATAGGCGTGGGCGTTTGCATCAAATGCGAGCAAGGCCATACCCAGTGCATTGTAGTTAGCCGCTTCGTCGACGAAACGCTGACCGGCGCGATTGACCATGATCGAGCCTGGCAAGGTCCGTTCGTGTTGACAGAGTAGATAGTTCGGCGTGGCATGGCGGTGTTGAGGCTGCCACTCGAGTGCGGACGGCATCCAGAATGCATTCGACATGTTGCCGAGTTTTGCGCCAGCTTCCATCGCCATCAGCAGACCGTCACCTTCACATTCAGGCACACTGACAGGTCCTGTCATTGGACCTCGCAGAAAGGTCTGCACTAGCTCTTTATTCCACTCGAAACCACCGGTTGCGATGATTACGCCGCGCTTGGCGCGCGCCCGGATTTCGCCCGCTGGTGTAGACGCGATGACGCCAACAACTCGATTTTGTTGCTTTATCAGCTGCGTCGCTCGGTGTTCGAACAGGATGGAAACATCACGGTCGAGTGCGGCGCGCAATAACGCGCCGATTAGTGCCTGACCTCGACCACGGCTGTCTTTTTGCGTGCGTATGGCAAGCTCTTCAGATTCGAGCGGACCCATGTTCATGTCTTCGTGATAGCTGGTTCGTCGGGGTGGCCCCATCTTGGGCGGCACGACCCGGGTTGCCCAATTGCCAAGCGTTTCGAAGGGAAATACGTCGTTGTCCAGCGACCTGCCTCCGTCGACCTTAGCGCCTGGAAAATCCGGTTGGTAGTCCGGCAAACCTGCCAATGCGCGGAATTTTACTGGGGTGTGATCGGCCAGGTGTTTCACCATCTCAGGCCCCCCTGTCAGAAACGCATCCAGAACGACCGGATCGAGCTGGTCGGGTGCAAGCGAATCCAGGTAGGTGACGACGTCGTCCCAGGAGTCTTTTAAGCCGATCTCCGCTTGATGATGATTGTTAGGCACCCACGTCATGCCACCCGACATCGCGGTGGTGCCACCCACCATATTCGACTTTTCCAAGACGACAACTTCGTTTGCCCCAAAGTCTTTTGCAGCGATCGCAGCCGTGAGGGCCGCGCCCCCGCTACCCAGAACAACAACATCGGCGGTTAGATCGAAATCTTCACTTGGCATGTGTTTTCCCTCTCCCGTACGAACACTACAAATTAGAACAGTGTTGCATTAATAATACAACCTTGTTCTAATTTGGCTAATTGTAGGGGGGATAGAAATGACAGATACACAATCACTCGACGCGCTGTTCTCTCCGACCGTCGTCGGGTCGCTGAGATTACGCAACCGCATTATGCTGCCACCCCATGGCCTACCTATCGGTGACCTATGGGGCTCGGACGATCAAGCCCGTGCGAATGTTGCTTATTGGGTCTCGCGAGCCCAAGACGGCGCAGCGTGGATCGGGGGCATCACGGGATTTGTTGAGCCGCAGCTGGCCCCAGGATTTTTGCCGACTGGGGTGGGTGCGCGGGTAAAGGGAATATTCCGGCAACCGCAGTTTCGTGCCCGTGCGGGAATGTATGCTGATGGCATACATGAGGCTGGGGCCGTTGCTACGGCACAGTTGGTGATGCAGGCGGGCAAACCTTTTGCGCCGTCGGCGGTACTGCCGAATTACACGGACAATACTGTTCCTCGGGTGTTTACCACAGACGAGATTCGCTGGTTAGTCGATGAGTACGCCTACTCCGCTGCAGAGGCGCAAGCTGCGGGCTTGGATGGTGTCGAGTTGCACGCGAATCACGAAGACATACTGCAGCTGTTTATGTCGCCCGCGACCAACCGACGTGATGACGAGTACGGTGGTGATGCGCAAAAACGGCTGAAATTCGTCGTCGATATCCTTGCCGCGATCCGCGACAGGACTGGAGCCGGCTTCACCATCGGTGTTCGCTTCAACATGGATGAATTGTTCGAAGGTGGTTACGACGTAGATTTAGGCATCGAGATCGCGCAAACCCTGGCGTCAACCGGGAACATGGATTATCTGCATTGTGTGATGGGCAATAACTGGGGTGCGCCCAGTTATCTGCAAACGCACCTGTATGGGGCGGCACACTGGGCGGAATTGGCGGGGCGTTATCGCGCCGCTTTGGACATACCCGTTGTGTATGCCGGTCGGGTTGACAGCGCCGAGGCGGCCGCCGCAGTCATCAACAATGGCCATGCCGATGTGGTCGGTATTGCGCGGGCAAATTTTGCGGACGCCAACATTATCTCGAAGGCGCGTAGTGGCCGCCTACAGGATGTACGACCCTGCATCGGCTGTAACGATTGTCTGCACACACGCATCTTAGAGGGTTTACCCTTCGGCTGTAGTGTCAATCCCCGAACAGGGCGAGAGCTGATTCCCATTGAGCCGGTGGTAGATGCGCAGCAGGTGCTGGTCGTGGGCGGCGGACCCGCGGGATTGGAGCTGGCAGCAAGCTGTGCGGAACGGGGGCACAACGTTGAACTGTGGGAAGCACAGGAAGTCCTGGGCGGGCAGATGCGCCTAGCAGCAACCGGCATACCGGAGCATGAGAGTTTTCTGCGCTTCATTGATTTCCAGTCTCGTCGCCTCGCCGATCTCGGTGTCAAAGTGTCTACCGGCACCATGGCGAAAGAGTCCAGCCTGCTAGATGCCGAAGCAGACGCGATTGCACTCGCAACGGGTGCCACCGGCAGCGTACTGGATGTGCCTGGCTCTCATTTGCCGTTTGTCTACAACAGCCACGATGCCATGCGCGATCCGGAGTTGCTGGGTAATAATGTGGTGGTCGTGGCGCTAGAAGATCACATGCAGCCGTTGGTAGTAGCTCGACGATTGAGCATGATGGGAAAACACGTGCGGGTCGTCTATCAGACTCATGGTATTGCCCCGGTGGTGGGTAAGTATTCTATTGGCGCAACGCTCAGTAAGCTCAATGCTGATGGCGTGAGTTTTCAGGTTATGGAACGGGTCGCGGCAATCGAACAAGGCAGACTCACCCTGAAACATGTGTATTCGGGCTTGACAAGCGAATTAACGGAATTTGACAGCGTAGTATTCAGCACCGGCGGACGTGCGAATGATGAACTGTTTCACAAGGTTAAAGATCAACATCCGCGGGTCCACATCCTTGGAGATGCTTATGCGCCGCGTCGTATCTGGTTTGCCACTCGGCAGGCATACGAGCTGGCGCAACAAATTTAGTCGGGGGATAAAGTGGCTCACTACGACGTGATTGTGGTGGGTGGTGGCGGTGCAGGCATGGCAGCTGCGATTGAAGCGGCTGATGCCAGGACATTGAGAGAGGCGCTGACAGCCTGTTCTTTAGGACGCATGAGGAAAAAGTCCTTACGATTGGAGCGTATTGACATGTCGGATAACATGTTGCAGCTTGTCGACGAGCGATATAGCAACCCATTGCGTCATCAGCCGAACTCAATCGCGTAAGTTGGTAGTCAATCGATGCAAATTCCCAGGTTTTCTTCACAGGCCCCGACCAGCGACATTACCCAGGCCCTGGGTGAAGTCGGTTGTGTGGTGGTGACTGATGTGATGGACGATCAATTGAGACATGCCATCAGCAGCGAATTGGAACCCCACATGGCCAAAGCTCGGGTCATAGATGATGATGATCCGGAGGAGTTCTACCCCGGACGTACCAGGCGCGTCAGCGCGCTTGTTGCGCGCTCAGAAAGTGTGACGAACAAGTTAATGGTGCATCCCATTACGAACAGCGTCTGCGAAGCTCATTTGCTGCCCAACAGTGAGTTCGGTTATCAACTGCATGTCTCGGCTGCGCTCGAGGTCGGTCCTGGCGCACGCGGTCAGGTGTTACATCGGGAGGAAGACTCCTTTACCTACTTCCCTCTACCCAGACCCAACATCATCGTTGCCAGCATGTGGGCGGTGACTGATGTCCGGGCAGACAACGGTGCAACGCTTGTCGTACCGGGAAGCCACAAGTGGCCCGCTGACCGTGAACCGGAGGCGCACGAAATCCTGAACGCGGAGATGCCGAAGGGCTCTGTCCTGTATTGGATGGGTGGCCTGCTGCACGGCGCTGGCGCAAACACGTCTAACGACTGGCGTCATGGTGTGATCCTGACCTACTCCCTGGGTTGGGTGAGACAGGAAGAAAATCAATATCTGGATGTTCCCAAGGAACGACTCGCAGAGCTTTCTGCCGAACAAAAGCGTATTGCCGGCTTTGATATGTATCGTGCGCTGGGTTTTTTCGACCCGACGGTTTAGTCACAGGCGGACACCCTGCTCCATCCATTTCCTGTTTACGACCGAGGCGGCGCATCTTTAATGTCCGCCCAGTGACTGTAACGACGCGCACTCCGGGTTTTCACCATGGAGATCTGTTTTTCCGGATAGTGCACCACATCAGGTATCTGTCGTTCGCCACCGACAAAATACACCAGGTCTTCCTCGCCGCTGTTGTGCAGACTGTGTGCCGGACCGGGGGCAGGAAAGGCCATGAAGTCGCCGGCGCCTACCGCAAAGGTCTCATCCTCGATCTGCGCAGTGCCACTGCCACTTAAGATGTAGATAAATTCCTCATCTGCCTCGTGAGAGTGGTGGGTGGTGGAGTCGCGCCCGGGTTCGATACGCACGATATGCAGGCCCAGCCGCTCAAGACCCGCCAGCTTTGACAGGGTTCTGGTGTGGCGTATGGCGTTCTCGTTAAATTGATGTTGCACGACAGTCTCGGCCATCTGCTCGATGGCTGCTTTTTTGATCAGGAATCGGCTCATCACTTCCCCTTGGTCAGCAGTGGCAATAGTCGCTAGTATGACCCTTGAATGAAAGCAGAGTAATACGCGAGTTTGAAAGCTTATCTCATTGTCATCGTCTTACTGCTGGTGCTGTTCGGCAGCATCGGGGGCTATCTGTTCAAACGCTTCAGCGCTTTTGCCAACATGGACTTCGCGCCGCCACCGGTCACCATCGCGGTGTCACCCGCACAGGCGGAGGTGTGGGACAACACCTTGAGTGCGGTAGGGACCATCCAGGCGGTACGTGGCGTAGAACTGACCTCGGAAACCAGCGGTGAAATTATTTCGATTCTGTTCGATTCCGGCGACCAGGTTAGTGCCAGGCAAACGCTGGTGGTGCTCAACGACGAAATCGAACAGGCCAGCCGGCAGAATCAGATCGCCAGTCTGGAACTGGCCCAGATCCTGTTCAACCGCGACAGCGCGCTGATCCGGCAGAAGTCCATTCCCCAGACCCAGTTCGACCGCTCTCGCGCCGATCTGGAACGGGCACGCGCGCAACTGGCTGAAACCGAAGCGCGATTGGCCAACAAAAGTATCGAGGCGCCCTTTGCCGGTACCATGGGTATTCGCCGAGTGGATGTCGGCGACTATCTGTCACCGGGCACAGTCATTGCCACCCTGCAGGACCATTCTGAGCTGGAGATCGATTTCACCGTACCAGCCCGTTACGCCCCGCAACTGAAAGCCGGTCTCACAGTCGATGTGCGCGTGGATGGCTTTGACGACCGGGTGTTCAGCGCCGAGGTCACCGCCATCGATGCGCGTATCGACGCCAATACCCGCAATGTATTGCTGCGCGCCAGACTGACCGACGCAGAAGGACTGATTCCCGGCATGTTTGCCGTCCTTGAAGTAGACCTGGGTGAAAAACAGCAGGTGGTAACCATTCCTGAGACGGCCATGACCTATGCCCTGCAGGGCAATACTGTCTATGTGCTCGCCGAACTGGAAGAAGGTGGACTCACCGCCAACGCCCGGGTGGTACGCGCCGGCAAGGTGGTCGATGGCCGCGTGGCTGTACTCGAAGGCCTGACAGCGGGCGAGCGCGTGGTGAGCGTGGGACAGAACAAGCTGTATCGCGGGGTGCGCGTGGTCATTGACGAAAACGTCGTTTTGTAACGATGCCTACGTTTACCGACATCTTCATCAACCGCCCGGTGCTGGCGCTGGTGCTGAGCGCGATCATGTTGCTGACCGGTCTGCAGGCCGCATCCCAGCTGACCGTACGCGAATATCCGGAAGTAGAGAAAAGCGTCATCTTCGTGACTGCATCGTTCCCCGGTGCCAGTGCGGAAACTGTGCAGGGCTTTGTGACCGATCCGCTGCAGCGTCGCATCGCCGCGGCCAAAGGCGTGGAGTATGTCACCTCGGAAAGCAACCCGGGCCGAGCTGAAATCAATGTCTGGGTACGGCTGGGTGAAAATTCCACTGAGGTCATGAGTGAGGTCATCACCAAGATCAATGAAGCCCGCTTTGAGCTGCCCCGCGAAGTCGAAGACCCGGTAGTGACCAACCGCACCGGCGGTGACGCCATGATGTACCTGGCTTTTCTGTCGGATCAGATGTCGGTGCAACAAATCGTCGACTACGTCGCCCGTTCGGTGCAGCCCGTGCTCAGCACTGTCGATGGCGTGGGTGAAGCGCGCATTCTGGGTAGCGGCGGTTTTGCCATGCGTGTGTGGCTGAACCCGGCACGTATGGCGGCCTTCAACGTCACCGCCATCGACGTCAGCAATGCCATCCGCCGCGACAACTACATCTCTGCGGCGGGCACCACGCGGGGTGAACTGGTGCGCGCCAGCGTTGATGCCGACACCGATGTGCAGAATCCGGAAACTTTTGCCGACATCGTGGTCCGTCAGGACGGCGAGCAGCGGGTGCGCCTGGGGGATGTGGCCGAGATTGAACTCGCCAGTGAAACCTTCGAATCTGCCGTCTACTCCAGTGGCAAAGAAACCATGTTTGTCGCCATCACCGAAGCACCCGGCGCCAACCCATTGGACGTCGCCCGCAATGTGAAGGCCAAGGTTGCCGAACTGGATGACCAGCTGCCCGCTGATCTGACCATTTTCATGGATTCCGACGCCTCCGTGTACATCGGCCAGGCCCTCAGCGAAGTCACCCGCACCCTGGTAGAAGCTTCCATCATCGTGGTGCTGGTGATTCTGCTGTTCCTGGGTTCGCTGCGGGTGGTGGTCATTCCCATCGTCGCCATTCCCCTGTCATTGACCACAGTGTTGTTCCTGGTCTGGCTGATGGGCTTTTCCATCAATCTGCTGACCCTGCTGGCCATGGTGATCGCCATCGGTCTGGTGGTGGACGATGCCATTGTGGTGGTGGAAAACGTGCACCGTCATATCGAAGACGGTAAAACACCGCTGGCTGCGGCACTGGTGGGCGCGCGCCAGGTGGCCCTGCCAGTCATCGCCATGACCCTGACCCTGGTTGCCGTTTACCTGCCTATCGGCTTTCTCGGTGGCCTGACCGGCATCCTGTTCAGCGAGTTCGCGCTGACCCTGGCCGGCGCTGTAGTGATATCCGGGGTCATCGCACTGGTCTTAAGCCCCATGATGTGTGCCTACCTGCTGAAGGACCACTCTCACCAGGGCCGCGTCGCAGACTGGCTGGACGCACGCTTCGATAAGCTGCACGACCGCTACAAAGACACGCTTGCTCATTGTCTGAACAATCGCGGTGCGGTTATGCTGTTTGCCGTTCTTATCTTTCTGAGTCTGCCGGTGTTCTACCAGCTGTCGCAGAAAGAACTGGCACCAGAGGAAGACAGCGGCAGCGTCTTCGCCGTAGCCACGCCACCGGATTACAGCAGCCTGGAATACACCACTTACTTCCTGGACCAGATGGTCGAGGCTTGGCGGACAGTCCCGGAAGTCACCCATTCCTGGCAGGTGAACAACCCCAATTCCGTATTTGGTGGCATCGAGCTGAAACCATGGGATGAAAGAGAACGGTCAACTGAAGAAGTCCGTCAGGAAGTACAGTCGAAATTCGCGAAAATCAGTGGCCTGGAAATCTTCACCTTCGCCTCCGGCGGGCTACCCGGTGCGTCCTCCGGTCTGCCATTGCAGTTTGTCATCTCCGCCAACGTGGGTTACGCCGAGCTCGACCGGGTCGCGGAAGAGGTCCTGCTTAAAGCTCGGCAATCCGGCTTGTTTGCCTTCGTCAGCAAAGACCTGCGCTTTTCGCGTCCCGAAGTGGGCGTAGGCATCGATCGTGAACTGGCCGCGCGGCTGGGCATTTCCATGCAGGACATCGGACAGACCCTGCAGATTATGTTGGGCGAAGCGGAAACCAATCGCTTCAGCGTGGAAGGCCGTAGCTACAAGGTCATCCCCCAGGCAGGACGGGGCTTTCGCCTGACCAAGGAATGGCTCGAGCGCTACTACCTGCGTACTGCAGAGGGGTCGCTGGTGCCCATGTCCACCGTCATCACGCTGCGTCAGTCAGTGGAGCCGAGCACGCTCCGGCAGTTCCAGCAACTGAACGCTGTCACCGTGCAGGGCCTGGTGTTGCCGCCTAACACGTTGGGCGACGGTCTGGCCTTTCTGGAACAGGCGCTCAATGAGGCCGCCCCTACCGGCTATCGTGTTGGTTACCAGGGAGAATCACGGCGTTTTATCCAGGAAAGCCAGGGCTTCCTGCTGCTGTTCGCCACGTCTCTGATCTTTATCTATCTGGTGCTGTCCGCCCAGTTCAACAGCTTCCGCGATCCCTTCATCGTGTTGATCAGCGTGCCGTTGTCGATCTTTGGTGCCATCGTGCCATTGGCCCTGGGTTGGGCCACTTTGAACATCTACACTCAGGTAGGTCTGCTGACGCTGATCGGACTGATCAGTAAACACGGCATTCTAATCGTCGATTTCGCCAATCGGCTGCAGGCAGAAGGGGCAGACCCCTATAGCGCGGTGCTGGAAGCCGCCGGCCTGCGTCTGCGGCCTATTCTGATGACCACCTTTGCCACGGTGTTGGGGGTCGTGCCGCTGTTGATGGCCTTTGGCGCCGGGGCAAACTCGCGGTTTGCCATTGGGTTGATGATCGCCGCAGGCATGCTGGTCGGTACCCTGTTTACCCTGTACGTATTACCGACGTTTTATCTGGTGTTGCGTCGAGGGCGCGCCGAGAAGAAACCACAAACGGAGCCAGAGCCTGCTGGACTGGACGCGACCATCTGAGTGACCTGCAGACTGCGAACTGCCAGCTACCAGCTACCAGTTACCAGCTACCAACAAGAGAATTTGAACGTTATGAAAAATATGCACAAAACGATTCGAATCCGCTCTGCCTGGTTGACCCTGCTGCTGATCACCAGCGCAGGGGCTGTCGCCGGGCAGGAGGCAAACACCCTGCAACCCGCGTTGGAATACGCAAAGGACAATGCCTCTACCAGTTTGCTTGTGCTGCAAAAAGGGAAGCTGCTGGCCGAGGGCCATTGGCAGATCAAAGGCAGCCAGCGGTTCCGAGCGATGAAGCCGAGCACCAACGCCGATGGTGAATCCATCGAAGATGTGGCATCGATACAGAAGAGTGTGGTTTCTTATCTGGTTGGGATCGCTGTAGGCAAAGGACTTTTGGACATCGAAACGCCGGTCTCACGCTGGCTGGGCGCAGGCTGGTCCGCCGCTGCCCGCGAACAGGAGGATAAGATCCTGATCCGCCATCTGCTCAGCATGACCAGCGGATTGAAGCCTGATGGCACCTATGTGGCACCCGCCGGTGAGCGCTGGGCTTATAACACCCGCGTCTACAGTCGACTGGTCGGCGTACTGGAAGCCGCCAGCGAAAGCACGATCAGCGACATCAGCCAGCAGTGGCTGCTGGAACCAGCGGGCATGAAAGACAGCGGCTGGGCCAAACGCACCTGGATCCGCGGGGGCGCAGATGCCAACCGAGTGGGATTCAGAACCACCGCCAGTGACCTAGTCCTGTTCGGACAGTTGCTGCTACAACAATTGCGCGGTGAGACAGTATCGCAGCCGATAGACCCGGATTATCTACGCAACTCACTGGCTCCGTCTCAGACCCTGAATCGAGCCTATGGCTATCTCTGGTGGCTCAATGGTCAGCCGGTGGCACGACGGGGTGGCGCAGTCAAACCGACGCTGCTTGCTGCCGCACCGGCTGATCTGTTTGCCGCCCAGGGCGCGCTGGGACGCAAACTCTATATCGTGCCCAGTCTGGACCTGATCGTCGTGCGGATGGGGGACGCACCGCCTGGCAAAGACTTCGAGGAGGAACTCTGGCGGCGGATCATGCAGGCACTCTAGAGCCAGCGAACCTTCTTTCGGGCTGGTGAAGTCTGGATGAATGGATGATTACCACCGGCCGCTGGGTGTACTATCGAGACAAACCCAACTGATGAGGCCACGTCATGACTCGACTCTCTGTCTCGCTTAGTCTAGTAGTTGTTCTCCTGTTACCCGCCGCTGCCCAGGCAGAAACTTCCGGCCTGATGGAAGAAATTGTCGTAACCGCCCAGAAAC
>JAPIWU010022242.1:0-23576 GCA_037576205.1 Pyrocystis lunula | reverse complement strand
ATCGGCGGGCGCAAGCCCGGCAGGCGGACGCGCCGGGGGCCGCAAAGCAGCAGGCGCAGCCAAACGCGAAGAGCGCCTGCAGGAGGTACCGGTGTCGGTGACCGCCTTCAGCGGGGAAGCAATAGAGGCACTGGGTTTTCGCCAGTCTGTCGACGTGACCGCGCAGACACCGAATTTCAGCGTGGGTTATCCCAATGGCGACACGGGGGTGCCGGCACCTTTTATTCGCGGCGTGGGTTTGAATGACTTCGGGGTCCTCAATCAGGGGCCAATTGCCGCCTATATGGATGAAACCTATATCTCATCCAACGCAGCGCAGATTTTTCAGTTGCTGGACGTGGAACGGGTCGAAGTGTTACGCGGACCGCAAGGCACCCTGTACGGGCGCAACGCAACCGGTGGCGCGGTCAATTTCGTGTCGCGCAAACCGACCCAGGAATGGGATGGCTTTGTCCGCGCTGGCGCCGGCTCCTGGGGCCTGACCAAATTTGAGGCTGCCGGTGGCGGACCGTTGGGTGACAACACGGCATTCCGCGCCGCAGTGGTTAAGACCGACTCCGATGGCTGGATGAAAAACCGTTTTACAGGGAACGACCAGCAGGGTATCGACGAACTGGCCTGGCGGGTGCTGCTGGAAACCCAGCCCACCGAATCGCTCAATCTGCTGTTCAACGTACGGGGCGGCAAAACTGAGTCTGACGCAGTGCAGTACCGGCACCTGGGCGTATGGGACAGCGGCGGTAACATGTGCAGCAACGCTGCGATCCGCGCAGGCCAGTGTGTGGACATCTTCGGCTATTCAGAAGAAGCGCCCTACACCACGCTGACCGGCATAGACGTACCCGCAGTACCGGACTACGACGAAGGCAACTATGACTTCGAAGCCAAGAACGATACCGAATTCTGGGGCGTGTCACTGACCGTAGACTGGACCGTCGGCGAATATGTGCTGACCTCGATCACCTCGTTTGATGATGTGGACGACTTCCGGCCGGAAGAAACGGATGATGGCCCCAATGACATCCTGACCGGCGAACTCGCTGTAGAGCAGGAAACTTTTTCTCAGGAGTTTCGCCTCAGCTGGGGTGACGATGACTGGAGCTGGTTGGCGGGTGCCTACTATCTGCACGATGAGGCTACCGACAATACCGCTTTTGACATTCTGCGTGCCTTCCGCCCGTTTACCATCGGCGATGACGTCAACTGCTCAGCCCCTCCCGGCAATCCGGACGGTTTCTGCCCTGAACAGTTTGTTTTCAAAACCAAATCCGGCACCGACCAGGAAATCACCAGTTTTGCCATCTATGCAGACACCAGTATCCAGCTGACAGATGTACTGAAGCTGTCGGTGGGACTGCGCTATACCGATGAAGAAATCGAGCACGACAGTTATTTCTTTTATGACGAGCCGCTGTCAGGGTTTCCGGTGCAGCCCGGCTTTCCTGCCAAGGCCAAAAATGACTTCAGCAATGTCACCGGCCGAGCCGTACTGGACGCTAAGCTGAACGACAAACTGCTGCTGTACGGCGGCATCACCACCGGCTTCAAAGCGGGTGGCATCCAGTCCACCAGCGATGGCATCTCGCCCTATGACGAGGAGAAGCTGGTGAGCTATGAAGTCGGCTTCAAATCCACCTTTGCCAATGATCGGGTGCGCTTGAATGGCGCAGCTTTCTACTACGACTATTCCGACCTGCAGGTGTTCGCCTTTGTGATCGTCGACGGTATCGGCTTCTCTACCATCAGTAATGCCGCTGATGCGGAAATCTATGGCGCGGAGTTCGAACTGCAATGGCTGCCTGTGGACCAACTGTTCATTAACCTCGGCATGGGTCTGTTGTCTACTGAGTATGAAGACTTCGTCATTCCGTCTGGTGACTTCAGTGGCAACGACATCACCATGTCGCCGGAACTGACCTTCAACGGACTGATCCAGTACGACATTCCAATGGGCGACCGTGGCACCGTGACACTGCAGACCGATTTCAATTATCAGGACGAAGTCTTTTTCGATGCGCTGAACAACCCTCTGCTCGGTGAAGACGACTACTGGCTGTGGAATGCAAGAGTGAGCTGGACGTCTGCCGATGAGCGCTGGGAAGTGGCCGCCTTCGGTCGCAACCTGGGCGATGAAGAGTATATGGTCTATGCCTTTGACCTGTCGTTTTTCGGCTTCAACGAAGAGATGCTGGGGACACCACGCTCCTATGGGCTCGAGGTCACCTTTCGCCCGTAACTGGACGGGTGAGGGTAAAGGTCAAGGCGAGCTGATCCAGCCATGAAGCGCAGGCAGATCACCGCGGGATTGCTGGTCAGCCTGGTGCTACACGGATTGCTGTTCGCGGTATTAGACGAACGGGGTAGCTGGGGGCCATCGGTCTATCCGACACTGGACCTGACCCTGCAGACCCAGGCGCAGTCGCTTGAGCCAGAGTCGACAGAAGTAGCGTTGGGTGAACCTGAGTCAACGCGGGATGAATGGGTTGCCAACCCAACAAGCACTGAGCTACTGGCACAGTTACCGCTCGCGCAATCGCCGTTGCCCAAAGCCAAAGACCGCGACAACTCTGAATCATCCGCTCCACCCCCGGTAACGACCACAACCCTGCAACTGCCCAGCGCTCATGCACTGGTATCGCAACTGGCCACGACAGAAAATCGCACGGCCTTTCAAGCCTATGTGCAACCTGAGTGCGACAACGCGGAACAAGCCTCGCTGGCACGGGTATGCGACCCATATGGCGAGCAGGTCCTCAGGCAGAGCATGACCGATGCCGAGCTCAGCGTGTTCGAAGCGGCATTCAGACGCCTGTCCACCACCCGACGCGATTTCAACAAGGATATGCAGCGGGTTGAGCAACTGGTCACCCGGCGGGCCACACTGTCGCCACTGAATCCGCAGGATCCCGCACAAGTCGCGCTGGTCGCTGAACAACGGCGCGAGCTCCGCGACCAGATCATGCGCATCGACAAAAAGTACACGGAAGCTAACCTGTTGCGCCTGATTCCCATCAGCAGGAAGGTGTTACAGGGGCTGCAGGATATAGGCACCAGTAGCAATTAGGTGTACCACACTGATGCCTTATCGGATCACCGCTGCTCGATCGGGATCCAGATCAGTTCATGGGCATTGGGATCCAGCGGATTGTAGCCTTCGGGCAACTGCTCAAAGTGTTCTCGATCTGCCAGGCGGTAGTCTGATGCAGGCAGCCATTGCTGAAAGATATAGAGAAAGGTACTGATGTCCGTGGCCGGACCGTGATGCTCAAATACCGCATACTGACCTCCGGCCAGCGTGTAAGAGGACATGCCTGCAGGCACGCTGGTGAAGGCGTCGACCTCCACTACCGCCCATTTGGTGAACTCGGCCTCCGGGTCTGCAACCTGCGCCGGGCCCCGGGGAAACACCTGCATGGAGATAAACCCCTGGCCACTGCGGTTGGCAATCTCCGCACGACGTGGCATGAATCGCCCCCACAGCTCACCAGTCCGGTCGGCACTGCGGCTCATGGTCTGTGACAAGCCCACCAGGCGCTTGGTCTCCAGCTCTACAATCTGTGGTTGTTGCGACATGCTTATTTTCTCCGCGCTCTTTATACTCGCAGAAACTGAAAAGGGATTTCATCATGCTACGAGTTCTACTGTTTACCTTATCATTTTCTTTCTGTGCCTCGCCTGCACTGGCTGCCGATAAAATTGGCATTCCCGCTGTAGTGCCGTTCAGCGAAACTACCCAGGTGCGTGAAGCAGTACGCAACGAATGCCAGCTGGGCGAAAAGGTATCTTCGTTTGTGAAACGCTATGGCGGGCGCAACATCGAATTCAGTGATTCGCCAGATTCCGGTAAGTACGTGGCCATGGAAATCACCGAAGTGCATGCCCTCGGTGGCGGTGCCTACTCCGGCCCTAAATGGATGGAAGTCACCGGCTCGCTGCTGGAGAACGGTAACGAGGTCGCTTCGTTTCGGGCCAAGCGCTTCACGACGGGTGGTGCTTTTGCGGGTTTCAAAGGCACGTGTGCGATCATCGGTCGGTGCACCAAGGCCATCGGCAAAGACATCGCAGACTGGTTGCGTGACCCGGTAGATGGTGCCGAACTGGGGGACGCCCGTTAGCCACACCATTGTCGACTGTCGCTGCCGACTGGTGATCTTGCGTGATACTCGGCACGCGCGCAGATTGTTTACAGCAACCAATGTGCGCACAGGTATTCAGTGACGACTGAAGTAAAAACGCTGGCCTGGCGCTATCGACTGTTCTACGGCTTCGGCCAGCTGCCGGAAGGGGTCAAGACGGCAGCCTTCGGCTTTTTCCTGTTGTTTTACTACAACCAGGTTTTGGGTTTATCTGGCTCGCTGGCAGGCATCGCCCTGTTTATCGCTTTGTGCTTCGATGCGGTGACCGACCCACTGGTCGGTTCCTGGTCTGACTTCACCCGCTCTCGCTGGGGTCGCCGTCACCCCTTCATGTATGCGTCGGCAATCCCCTTTGCGCTGTGTTTTTTTCTGCTGTTCGCGCCACCGTCGGGGCTGGGAGAAACCGGCCTGTTCATCTGGCTGACCGTGTTCGCGGTGCTCACCCGCACCACCATGACGCTGTATCTGGTCCCCTACCTGTCCCTTGGCGCGGAACTTACCCAGAACTACGATGAGCGCACGCTATTGGCTGCGCTGCGCAACGTCTTTCAACTGGTGGGCATGTTTGCCGTTCTGATCGGTGGCAATCAGCTGTTTTTCCAGGGCACCAGCGAATTCGCCAATGGGCAGCTGAACCCCGCTGCCTATCTGCCCTTCGCTGCGGCCTGTCTGCCATTCCTGCTGGTGGGTATTTACATCAGTGCCGCCGGCACCCACCCACAGATCGCCAACCTCAAACAGCCAGAGACTGTACGCCGCACTTCGATTCTGCGCGCCGCTGTGGGTGATGTGGTGCTGGCGTTCCGTATCCGCGCTTTCGCTGCGGTGGTCATTGCCAGCACGTTATTCGCGGTCAATCAGGGCATGGTGCAGGCTCTGCACCTGTATACCGCAACGTACTTTTTCGAACTCAGCGGCAGCCAGATCACCCAACTCTTCACCGGCGCCATTATCGGCATCGTGATCGGCAGTCTGTTGTCACGCCCGTTGTCCAGTATTGTGAAGGAAAAGCGTCAGCTGTTTATCGCCGGCTCAATCTGGTACGCACTGTGGACCAGCAGCGTGATCATGTTGCGCCTGTTCGAACTGATTCCCGGCAATGATGATCCGTTGGTTGCCGTGTTGTACATCGGCTCCGGTTGCATCTCCGCGTTGGGACTGGGCGTCGCGATACCGATGATCGGTTCGCTGATCGCAGATGTCACCGATGAGCACGAGCGTTTGCACGGTACCCGCCAGGAAGGCATCTACTACGCTGCAGCCTCGTTCATCGGCAAGGCGGTCGGTGGCGTGGGTCCCATTGTTGCCGGTGTCATCGTGGATATCGCCGGCATTCAACCCGGCACGCCCGCAGCAGAGGTAGCACCCGACGTCATCGCCAGATTCGGTTGGGCAGCGGGTCCCACAGTGGTGGTGCTGACGGCGCTGTCCATCCTCGCGATAGTCTTCTACAACATCAGCCGTGCTCAGCACCAGATGATCCTGAGCGAAATTGAGCAGAACAGCACCCGCTGATTAGTTCTGGAATACCCGCCTTAACAATTCAGTGGTGCGCTTGGCCGGATCCTGCCGGATGGCCGCTTCCTGGGCCGCAAGCTCGCTGAACAGCGCCCGATTGGCGTAGCCGAGTACATGCTGGCTGACATCCGCATCAATGGGCTTGACCAGGGGTAGCTGATTGTAGCGCTGGGCCAGGTCCTGAAATGCTGTCAGCGCGCCAACTGCGGACAGTTGACGGTCGACAATGGGGCGCATCTGCGCCATCAGCTGTTGTTCGGTCGTCCGCTGCAGATACTGGGTGGCCGCATCCTGGGGACCACGATAAATTTCCATCACATCTTGAAACGTCAGGCGGTTGACGGCATCCACGAACAGCCTTTCAGCTTCGGGCGCCGCCGCCTCCGCGGCGCGATTCAATTTCACTTCCAACTCGGTGAACAACCCATCCAGGCCAAAGCGCTGAGCAACGTTTTTGGCCTGCTGCAGTTCATCCGGCAGTGGGATTCTGAAGGCAGACTGCAAGAATCCATCCTGTCGGGACAAATCACTGACCGCACGTGAGGAGCCCACCCGCAATGCTTCACGCAAGCCCTGAGCGATGGTTTGGGTGCTCAAACCGCTTTGACCTGGTTCTTCCAGCAGCGCGCCCAGGTTGGGCATAGTTTCACAAGCCACCAGCAGAGTGACCGCGCCTATGACTGCCAGGGCTCTAAGGCCTGTGCGTCTGATGTTCATTCGTGTTCCTTTCCTGGTTTGGGTGTCGATAAAGGTCGGTGTGGGCAGTGTAACAAGTTAATCCATTCATGCAGATTTACCAGCATCAGCGCGCATTACAGGTCTGGCATGTTGGCACCCGGAATGGGTATGCTTCCGGGTCCACGCCAGACGTAATTTGCCATGACAGACATTGCCAACTGCCCGATTCACCAGATCAATCCCATGCACCCGGAGAATCTGGCCAGCCCATGGATCATGAACAAACGCCTGCGGGATGAAGCGCCAGTCTTTCAGGATCCGAATTCCGGCATCTTTTTCATCTCACGCTATGCAGACGTGGTAGCGATGGCCCGGGACCACGAGACCTTTTCCAGCGTCATGCTGGGTTCGAATACACGTGCCGTTAATTCAGAAGATCCCGAAGTGCTGGAGATCATGGCGCAGGGGTATCCCAACGTGCCGACCATGCTGACCCAGGACCCGCCGCTGCAGCGTCGGTATCGTAAATTTGTCGACAGCGCCTTTGGCCCGGCCAACTTAAAGAAGCTCGAACCCTACATCACGCAGATCTCCAATGAACTGATCGACAAATTTGCCGACCGGGGTCGATGCGAATTTCTGAATGAGTTCGGCGTGCCGCTACCGCTGAACATCATTGCCTCACAGATCGGCGTGTCGCTGGAAGATCTACCTAAGCTGCGCACCTGGACTGAAGCCTTTATCGGCAATCTCAGCCAGCAGCTGTCGCCGGAAGGTATTAAAAAGGCGGCGCGCGACATTCTGGAATTTCAGCACTATTTCGTGGAACGCATGGAAGAACGCCGGGCAGAGCCCAGCGACGATATTCTGTCCATGATCGTCAACGCTCGCATCGACGACGAACCATTAAACAACGCCGAAGGTTTATCGATGCTGTCGCAGATTCTGGTGGCCGGCAACGAAACCACGGCCGCTTCGTTAACCGAAGGAATCTGGCTGCTGATCAACCATCCGGATCAGTACGAGCTGATTCGCCAGGACCCATCGCCGCAGATGATCAGCAACTTTGTGGAAGAGGTACTGCGTATCTCCAGCCCGTCATCCAACATGTTCCGCCGTACAACCAGGGACGTAAACCTGCATGGCGTCACCATTCCGGAAAATTCGGTCTGCTTTGCGCGCTTTGCCTCCGCCAATCAGGACGAAGCGCAATTCGAAGATGCTGCCCGGTTCGATATCACCCGACCTAACCTGAAAGACCACGTGGCCTTCGGCAAAGGCATTCACCACTGCCTGGGCGCAGCACTGGCACGGCGGGAAATGAATGGTGGCTTCGCCGTTATCTTCGAGCGGCTGGAAAACTTCCGCCTGGCACCCAGCGCCAGCGACCCGGTGTTCGCCCCTAACGCCCTGCTGCACGGATTGATCTCACTGGACATTGCCTTCGACGTCAGATCATGAGCTGTCAGATCGACCACTTCATGTACGCTGTGCCCAGTCTCGACGAAGGCATGCAGTGGGCACAGGACACCTTCGGTGTCGCACCGGCCTATGGCGGTGAACATATCGGTATGGGTACCTGCAATGCGCTGCTGTCGCTGGGCGAGACTTATCTAGAGATCATTGCGCCCGATCCCGCCCAGAGTCTGTCCGGCAATCTGGGCGCGAAGTTCGCTGATCTGAGTGCCGGTGGACTGGTGACATTTGCCGTACAGGGGGCGCTCAGTGAGATCGCTACCGTGCTGACCAACCACGGCATCGACAGCCGCGGACCCAATCGTACCCAACGTAAAACCACCAGTGGCGAGGTGCTGGTGTGGGAACTGCTGATCCCTACCCGTACCAGCTTTGGTGCGCGCCTGCCGTTCTTTATTGACTGGCTGGATTGCCCGCATCCGGCAGGGACCAACCCGATGGCAGGCCAGTTCGAGGAGTTGATCATCCGCGATCCAGAGGCCACAGCTCTGAGCGCGGTGTTTGGCGACATTGGGCTGTCGCAAACAGTAGACAGTGGCGACCCATCGCTGGTCGCCAGGTTGAGCGTGGCAGGGCAAAGCATAGAACTCTCGAGCACCGCTGAGACCAACGCGATCAGTATGGGATAACAGCACACAGCATGTCCCAGCAAAACCTGACCCAGGGACCAGTCCCCACCGCACTGGCCAAACTCACTGCGCCTATGGTGATGGGGGTTTCCTCTACGATTCTGGTGCAGACTCTGGAAATGGGCTTTATCGGCCAGCTCAGCACCCAGCATGTAGCCGCCATCACCTTTACATTTCCCCTGGCCATGCTGCTGACCAGCATCGCGCTGGGTATCAGTATCGGCACCTCTTCAGTTATTGCCAGAACGGTTGGTGCGGGTGATCAGTCCGAGGTATCACGCCTGGGTACCCATTCGCTGATCCTGGTGGGTGGGCTGATGGTGTTGCTGTCGGCTATCGCCTGGCTGCTGATTGATCCGATCTTTACCGCCATGGGCGCACCGGCGGATATGTTGCCGCTGATTCACAGTTATCTGGACATCTACCTGCCCGGCACTGCCCTGTTTATTCTGACCATGATCTCGGGCTCGATCATGCGCGCCAACGGTAACGCCAATATTCCCGGCGTGGTGATGACGGTTGGCGCGGTAATCAATCTGGCGCTGGATCCTATATTGATTTTCGGCTGGTTCGGACTGCCCAGGCTCGAACTGGCAGGTGCAGCCTGGGCAATGACACTGACCCGCCTGCTGACCACTGCGGTGATGCTGTACTACGTGACGACCGGCCGCATGGTGGATTTCAGACAGGGGTTGACGCACTTTTTCACCTCTGCACGGCGCGTCCTGCATGTCGGCATTCCTGCCATGGCGACCCAGCTCATCGGTCCTGTTACCGCCGCCATCATCACCGCCATGCTGGCCAGACACGGCGAGGTTGTGGTTGCCGGCTTCGGTATTGCCGGCCGCCTGGAGGCGGTTGCGGCCATCATGATGTTTGCGCTGTCCGGCTCGATCGGTCCTTTTGTGGGCCAGAACTGGGGAGCTGGGAAAGTGGATCGAGTGCGGCTCGGGGTTCGCGCTGCCTATCAGTTCTGTCTGTTTTATGGCCTCTGTATGGCACTGCCGTTGTTCTTCTTCGGCTCGGAAATCGCGGCCCTGATTGACGATGAGCCCTCTGCGCTGGTGGCCGCCGCTTTCTATCTGGCTGTGGTACCGTGGTCCTATGCATTCTGGGGCGTATTGATGATGGCTTCCGCAAGCTTTAATGCGCTGGGTAAACCGCTGCCCGGCACCGCGCTGGCGTTTACCCGCATGTTTATTGTCTACGTTCCGCTGGCTACCCTGCTGAACTATTACTACGGCTATCAAGGGATCTTTATTGCCACGGCGCTGAGCAACACGCTGATGGGTATCGCCGGCTGGTTCTGGTTTCGTCAACACCTGCTGCGGATGGAACATGCTTACGCGCCGGCTCATTAGTGTCCCTGTTGTTTTGCTGCTGGCCTGTCTGGCGATCGTGCTGGGGCCATTGCTGCTGCTACTGGCGCTGGTGCTGTCACTGATTCCCGGCCTGGGATCCATCCACCGCGCCACCGCCTTTGTGCTGCTGTTTGCCTGTCTGGAAGTAGTAGCGCTGGCGCGCCTGGGCTGGGTGGGGTCGACCTATCGGGATGAACAGGCCCGTCAGGCAGCCAACTATCACGTACAGTTCTGGTGGGCCCACTGTCTACTGCGCATTGGTGCCTGGCTGTACAACATCAGCTTTTCTGTGACCGGTGAGGACGCGATCGCAGGACCCAGTGCCATTCTGGTGGCACGTCATGCCAGCGTCGGGGACAACGTCCTGCCACTGGTGTTTTTCGGCAACGAAAGAAACGCGCCGTTACGTTACATCCTGAAAAAAGAACTGACCTGGCTGCCTACCCTCGACTTTGGCGGTCACAGCCTGCCGAACCTGTTCGTCGATCGATCCGGCAGCAGCACGGCAGATGAGTTGGACGCAGTGGCCCGCCTGCTGGTCGAGGCACCGAGCGAAGATTCACTGCTGATCTATCCGGAAGGCACCCGCTACACCAAAGCCAAGCAGGACAGAATTGGGCAGAAACCAGGCATGGGAGATCAGGTCGAGCGCTGGCCGAACCTGCTGCCTCCCAGACTGGGTGGCCTGACCCGCCTGCTGGAAGTCAATCCAGGCAAAGACGTGGTATTTCTCTGTCACGCCGGTTTCGAGGGCGCCTCGTCCATTCCCGATCTGGCCAACGGCTCGTGGGTGAACCAGCACGTACGCATCCACTTCTGGCGTGTGCCATACGCCGAAATCGACTCTGACCTGCAGGCGTTCATCTTCGAACAGTGGGATGAAATGCAGCGCCAGCTGGTGCGTCTGCACGCTCTCAACAACAGCGCAACGCCGACAGCGTAAGCGCGGTCGGCCCTACCCCACGTCCAGCCAATAGCCACCGGTCGGCAATTTCTTGATATGACCTGCTGTCGGCGTAGCGAAGTGAGTGCCGATGATCAACACATCCTGATCAACATATTTCTCCAGCAGCCCTTCCCGTGTGGTCTGGCCCTGAGACTGGTCAAAGTCTGCTGAACTGCACCAGTCGGTACGGGTCATCTGCACCGGATGATGGATACAGTCGCCGGTAATCAGCGCTTCTTCGCCCTGGGAAGTAATATGCACACTGACGTGGCCGGGTGTGTGACCCGGCGTGGGCTCGAGTCTGACCTCGTCGCACACCTGATGGGTCTCGCCCACCAGATCTACCAGCCCGGCCTCCACCACTGGCCGCACCGAGTCAGCCAGGATCGGACCATAGACATCTTCATCTTCGTTGGCATCCCAGTAGGTCCACTCCTTCTCCGCCAGCAGATATCGAGCATTCGGAAAGGTCGGCACCCACTGGCCATCCACCAGCATGGTGTTCCACCCCACATGGTCAACATGCAGATGAGTGCACATCACCGTGTCAATGGACTCGCGCGGATAACCGGCGGCCGCCAGATCTTCCAGAAAACTGGTCTGCAGGTTGCTCCAGGCGGGAATGTTGCGTTGTTTATCATTGCCGATACAGGTGTCCACCACGATGCGGCGCGTTCCGGTATCCACCACCAGCGCATGAATGCTCATGATCAGATTGCCATCGGCGTCCATGAAATGGGGCGCCATCCAGTCGATTTCCCGACAGGCATCCCGGGTGGCATCCGGCAGAATGAACTTGGTACCACCCGCAACCTCCATTTCAATCACCCGTGTAATCTTCACATCTCCCACTTGCCACTGATTCATGCGCTCCCCCTAATTTGGTATGGTTAAGCACAGAATATAACAATGGAGGGGATGATGGGCATTGTTGATGTGCTGTCGACGTTACGACACGTGCCGACGCTACTTGAACTGAAGAAGTCCATGGTACCGCAGTCCGATGATACGCCGGGATGCTGGGCGAGCTGGGTCGAGAAAAACGCTGCTGAGTTACCCAATCATTCAGCCATCGTGTTTGAAGGCCAGGAGCTCAACTGGGCCGAATTCAACGCGCTGGCCAATCGCTACGCCAACTATCTGAAGGCTCAGGGTGTGAAGCGCGGTGACGTGGTCAGTGTGATCATGGAAAACCGCATTGAATTTCTGGCGGTGATTATCGGCATCAACAAGCTGGGTGCGGTAGGCGCGTTGATCAACACCAACCTGCGAGGCCGACCGTTGGTGCACTGCATATCTGTGACCAATTCCAGCAAGTGTATATTTGGCAGCGAAGTTGCCGATGCCATTGACGAAGCCAAGGCCGAACTGTCGCTGACCGAAGGTGAGGATTTCTTTGTGGTACCTGACGGCGAAGTAACACCGGCGGCTAACTGTGCCATCAACCTGACCGAAGCCAGCACTGATGCAGACCCCACCAATCCGCCAGAGTGCGCTGAGAACACCATCGGTCAGGTGGCGCTCTACATCTTTACTTCTGGTACCACCGGCCTGCCCAAGGCGGCGGTATTGTCGAGCAAGCGCTCCATGGCGGCCAGCGGCTTGTCGGCCAAGGCCGGTCTCAAGCTGAAACCAAAAGATCGCATTTATCTGTGCCTGCCGCTCTATCACGGCACCGGTCTGATGATCGGTGCGGGCGCAGCTTTTGCTTCCGGCGCCAGCATGTTTGTGCGGCGTAAGTTTTCCGCCTCGAACTTCCTGCCCGAAGTGCGCGAACACAACTGCACCGGGCTGGTATACATCGGCGAGCTGTGCCGCTACCTGACCAACACCGAAGCAAAGCCGGACGATCACCAAAATCCGCTGCGCGCCATGATCGGCAACGGCATGCGCCCCGATGTGTGGATGAAATTCAAGAACCGCTATGGCGTAAAAACCATCGCCGAGTTCTATGGTGCATCAGAAGGCAACGTTTCGTTTGCCAACCTGTTAAACAAAGATTGTACGGTGGGGATGACGTCTGCTGAGGTAGCACTGGTCAAGTACGACGTGGATGCCGACGAGATTGTGCGCGACGAAAACGGTCGCTGTATCAAGGTGGCGGACGGTGAACCCGGCCTGCTGCTGGGCAAGATCACGGATGCAACCAAATTCGAAGGCTATACCGACCCCGATGCCACGGAGAAAAAAGTTGTGCGGGATGCGCTCGAGCCAGGCGACGCCTGGTTCAACTCCGGTGACCTGATGTGTACCGTAGATGTGGGTTTTACCCTCGGTTATCCCCACTATCAGTTTGTCGACCGTATCGGTGATACGTTCCGCTGGAAATCAGAGAATGTTTCCACCAACGAGGTGGGCGAGATCATCAACGGTTTCGAGCAGGTCAAATTCTGCAACGTCTACGGTGTAGAAGTACCCGGTGCCGACGGCAAGGCCGGCATGGCGGCCATCACGCTGAACGACGACGTCGCCGAACTGGATCTGGCCGCCTTCGCTGCCTATGTGCAAAAGGAACTACCCAGCTACGCCGTGCCGATCTTCCTGCGTATTCAACCCAATATTGATGTGACCGGTACCTTCAAGATGGTGAAGGGCGACCTGCGCAAGCAGGCATACAACCTGGCTGAGATCGACGACCCGGTCTATGTCATGAAGAGTGGCGAAAAGACCTACGTCGAACTGGACGAGGCCTATGTAGAGCTGATCAAAAGTGGCCAGGCTGGCTACTGAGCCGCCTGGCGCAAAAGAGAGAAGCGGTTCGCCACAGCCGGGACGGGAGGGAGCAAATTCCCGCGAGGGAGCGAGAAGCTGCGGCGAACCAGGTGAGTACTGCAATCACTCACCATGACGCACACTTTACGCGCAGCAAATGAACTCAACCTGAACAAAATTGGGGTCAGAGACGTTGGGGTCAGAGTCAAATCGGAGTTCATTTGATTACTCACAAACCCCTGGTGGTAGCCCGTCGGTATCGGCGCGGGAGCCGGTTAAAGCTTTGCGGACCGCTGTGAATACGTCCCTGTACGCTTCGGTGGCGCCATCCCTGGCGCCAACGATCCGCATACGCGTTAACCGGCTCCCGCGCCGCTACCAACTACCTGGCTCCAGGATTTAGGCGTGGGTGTGAATCGGCTTGACTCTGACCCCAACGTCTCTGACCCGAAGTTGTCTGACCCGGTTTTGTTGCTTGATATCGGCAATGTGGTGCTGGGTGTGGATTTTCGGCGCGTGTTTGTGAGCTGGGCCGCGTCGGCTGGCGTTGACAGCGCGCGCTTTTATCAGGGCTGGCAGATGGATGCGGCTTATCGGGCGCACGAGGTGGGTGAGATTGATTTCGCTACCTACTGCCAGGCGCTGAGCGGACGCTTTGATATCGAACTGCCCGTCGAACAATGGCTCAGCGGCTGGAACGATCTCTGGACCGAGCCATTTCACGATGTGATCGCCCTGCTGCCGGCGCTGGCCGAGCATTTCAGGTTGTATGCCTTCAGCAACACCAATCCCAGTCACGAAGCCCATTTCCGGGAGCACTTCGCCAGCGCACTGCAGTCGTTTGAGCAGGTCTACACCTCACCCGCAATCGGGCAGCGTAAACCCGACCCACACGCCTATCTGGCAGTGTGTCGTGACATTGATGTGGCGCCAGAGCGGGTGGTGTTCATCGATGACACGAAGGAAAACGTCAGGGGTGCGGTGCAGGCCGGGTTGGTGGCCCATCACTGCGACAGTGAACAGGCGGTGGTGTCATGCCTGCGAGGCCTGCTCGAGCAGATCGAGTAACACCAGCGCATCCGCGCGGGACGTGCCGCAGGTCATCGCATCTGCCTGGAATGCGGCGCACACGCGCGGACGGGTGGGGCTGGCGAACAGACGGCAGCGGTTGGCTGCATCCAGTTGCACACATCTGACACCGGCGGGTTTCCCCTGCGGCATACCCGGAATGGCAGAGCTGATGGACGGTGCGATGCAACAGGCACCACAGTCACTGCGGCACTGCATCGCGTCAGCTGGACTTGTGCGCAAGTGCGGCGTATTTCTCCACCATCGGCAGCACGGTATCGGCATCCGCGGGTGGCAGGCCGAAGATGATCCGTTCAAAACCGGTTTCGATCAGTTGCTCGACCACGGCGGCGTCCGGTCCCACGCCAAATACCGAGAATGACGGTTTACCCGCACGACCCGCTTCGGTCCACGCGGTTTTGATCGCGCTGATGGCCTCTGCATAGTTCACCGCACCGCTGGCCGCCGCCCGGTCCTGATCCTGATAGATGGGAAACCAGCCGTCGCAGTATTCAGCGATGCGTTTATAGCTGTAGCGGGAGCTGGCGCCCATGAGGACCGGCGGTCCACTGGGACTGGCGGGCTTGGGGTAGGACCAGAGCGGATCAAAGTCCACCAGTTCACCATGAAATTCGGCTTCTTCCTGGGTCCAGATCGCGCGCATGGCCAGAATACGTTCGCGAGTCAGCTGCCAGCGGCTGGCGTAGTCGGTGCCGTGATTTTCCATTTCTTCTACGTTCCAGCCCGCGCCGATGCCCAGCAGCAGACGTCCGCCGCTGAGAAAATCCAGGGTCGCACTTTGCTTGGCCATCAGGATCGGGTCCCGTTCCGTGACCAGCGCAATGCCGGTGCCCACCTTGAGCTTTTCTGTCACCGTGGCCGCTGCGGTCAGCGCAACAAAAGGGTCATGGGTGTGCCAGTATTCTTCGGGCAATTCGCGACCACCCGGCCAGGGCGTTTTTCGACTGGCGGGAATGTGGGTGTGTTCCGGGAAAAACAGCGATTCAAAGCCGTGCATCTCTGCTTCGCGAGCAAGGGTGGTGGGTGCGACGGCGTAATCCGTGGCAAACATCATGAGGCCGAAATCAGTCATAGGTCATCCCCTGCAGTGGTGATCGGGGATGTTAGGGCAAAGGGGGTGTTAGAGCGAGGTTTCGCTCTCTTCGGCAGCGGCGAGCGAATCCAGGTAACGGTCGATCTTAGCCACATAACGCTTGGCCGCGCCTTCACGTTTGGCATAAGGGCCCACGTTGTAAGCGGCCAGAGCACAGGTCTGATCGCCATCACATCGTTCGAGCAGATGAGAGAGGATCTGCGCCCCGCAGTAAACGTTCTGTTCAGGGTCGGTCAGATCTTTCGCGCCGCAGAAGGCACTCCAGAAATCAGGTCGAATCTGGGTCGGGCCAACAGCGCCTACATTCGAGCGGGCATGTTTGCGGAATGAGCTTTCCGTAATCACCAGGCTGGCCAGCAGCTCGGGTGCGATACCCTGTCGTTCTGATGCTTCGATAATCCAGTCAGCAAATTCGGTGGCTACCTTCTGTTCGATACCAAACGCGGTGCTCACCCGAGAACCGAATTGATGCACGTCTGCCTGACGAATGGTGCGTACCATCGGTACCGGTTTGGCAAACGCCACGGTGACATATCCCTGAGGAGCAACCACATGGGCCACGGCCAGGCTGACGACCAGCAATGAGCCCACCAGCAGACCACAGCCAGCGGCTACAGACCAGACGGTCTTAGGCACGCGCTGCAAACGCTGATGCAAATTTTGAAATCTGGCACTCATATACATCAAATCAATAATTCGTTAATTTAGCTGACCAATCTGTCCATGATTTGGTCTGTTTCTCGCCAAACGCCTTTCTAGCCTTAGAAAGTAACCTCTTTTTCGAGAAGTACGTCCAACCTTCACCGTACCTGGCCCGCATATTCTACTTGCACGGCGTCACAGTACCTAGTGGAAATATTAGGGGAATCTGTCACCTTTGCCGTATTTACTTGTAAGCCTCTTTTGAGTCAGTACACACTAACCCCTGACATAGGCACCCAAAACGCTATGGGCAGCGACCGTATGACCACATACGGCCTCATAAATACCGATTTCGGCGCTTTTTATTCCAAAATAGTCTAAACAGGCATGCGCTAATGCAGCAATTTAACCCGCCCGCAGGGCCTGAATGATCTGATCCCGCTGGGCATCGTCCGAAACAGGGAAGGATGCCGAGGTCCGATCAATGAGATTGCCATAGCGTTCCAGCATCTGTGGTGCGATGTCTTTGGGTTCGCCCATGACGCCGAAGGCGTCCAGCATGTCGTCGGTGATCAGCGTACCCATTTCCTGCCAGCGACCCTGCTTGGACATGGCATTCAGTTCACCCTGCAGGTCACCACAGCCGATGGCATCCAGCACGCCCTTGTAAGCCGGTGTAGAGCCATAGAAGGCAATCCGCTCCTGGGTGGCCTTCTTACTGGCGGCAAACTCCGCCTCATCGCGACCGGTGATAACAAAACAGGAGTACGACAGCTCAAAGTCATCACGGCTGCGTCCAGCCTTGGCCAGCCCGCGTTCAATGGCGGGCAGTGTGACTGATTCGATGTAGGCCATGTTGCTGAACGGGTGAATAATCATGCCGTCCGCTACTTCGCCAGCGGCTTCGGTCATGCCGGGCCCGACCGCGGCGAGAATGACCCGGGGGGCGCCATATTCAGTATTTTCCGGACTAATGGCAGGCGTCATCAAGGTGTGGCGATAGTACTTGCCAACAAATTCCAGTGGCTCGCCGTCGTACCAATTGGCCCAGATGGCACGCATGGCCAGCACCAGTTCGCGCATCTGATCCGCCGGCGCACCCCATTGCATGGAAAAACGTTTGGTAATGTGCGGCTTGATCTGCGAACCCAGACCGAGCGTAAAGCGCCCTTTGGAATAGGCATTCAGATCATGGCCGATATTGGCCAGATTCATCGGGCTGCGGGCGAACGCAACGGCAATGGAGGTAGCCAGTTCGATCTTTTCCGAATGCTCCGCCGCCAGTAACAAAGGAAAGAACGGATCGTGGTTCATCTCGGCGGTGCGTGCACCGTCATAGCCCGCTGCTTCCAGTGCTTTCACCTGTGCCGGAATGCTGTCCAGCTTGTGGCCTAAGCCTGCATCTACTTTCATGTTCTCTCCCTTCTCCTGAAAATTGCTACTCGCATTTGCTGCTCGAATGCAGCGCTGTTAATGGTGCTCGCTTACCCGCTGAGTTCAGCGATGATCTGCATACGATCTTCCCGCGGCATAGTTGCGTAGGCGGCGGATGTGCGATCGACGATGTCGCCGTAACGGCTTTTAATCTGCTCGGCAATGTCTTTCGGCTCACCCACCACCGCGAACTCGCGCAGGATATCCGGCGTGATGAGCGTACCCATCTCGTCCCAACGACCCTGTTTAGACATCTTGTTCAACTCATCCTGTAACTCGCCGGCATTGATGCTCTCGAGCACCGGGCGATAGGCAGGTGTAGAGCCGTAAAAAGCGATCTGCTTGGCGGTTGCCACTTCCGCTGCCTTCATTTCGGCTTCGTTCTGGCCGGTGACTACGAACACCGGATAGCTGATCTCAAAGTCCTGCCGCGCTCGGCCGGATTTGGCCATGCCGCGTTCGATGGCCGGCAGCGTGACATCGCGCAGATACTGTTCGGTGGTAAAAGCATGCACGATCATGCCGTCCGCCACTTCCCCGGCTACCTCTGTCATCTTGGGACCAACCGCAGCAAGGAAGACCTTGGGCGCGCCATAGTCCACATCAGTAGGTGTGAACATCGGCGTCATCAACGTATGAGTGTAGAACTTGCCGGTAAACTCCAGCGCAGTACCCTCATGCCAGTTGGCCCAGATGGCGCGCATGGCCAGAATAAACTCACGCATCCGAGCCGCTGGCGAAGACCAGGGCATGCTGAAGCGTTTGGTAATGTGTGGACGAATTTGTGAACCAAGCCCCAGCACAAAGCGGCCTTTGGAAAAGGCATTCAGGTCGTGACCGATGTTGGCCAGCACCATGGGGGTGCGGGCAAAGGCCACCGCGATGGAAGTCATCAGTTCGACCCGTTCAGTGTTCTGCGCCGCTACCAGCAAAGGAAAAAACGGATCATGGGCGGTTTCTGCCGTCATGATACCCGAGTACCCCATCTGCTCCAGTTCCGCCGCCTGCGCGCCTACCGCGCTTAAATCCGAGCCTACGCCGCCATCTACTTTCATCGTTCCCCCACTGGTTTATCTATCTGCTAAGAAGTTCTGTGCTGTGCCGGGCTTACTTCGGTGTACAACAGTCCCGGTTGTGCGACCCCGCCGTCCCTGAAGTAGTGAGTTTCCATGTCCTGCGCATTGAACGTCAAGCGATACAGCAGGTCGTTCGGATGCCGCAGGCGTACCGTTTCAATTTCGCCCAGGTTCAGGTAATAACTCAGCACCACCTTGCTCATGACCCCGTGAGTGACCAGCCCCACACTGTCGAAGTCTGAGGCATACAGTTCATCCAGAAACTCACGCACGCGCCCCAGCATATCTGGCAGGTTCTCGCCATTAGGCGGACGGAAATTGTACGGATCAGATTCGCGTTCCTGCCAGGCCTGAGGATAGGCCTCTTCGATCTCATCAATGGTCATGCCCGACCAGTCACCGCAATCCCGCTCCTGCAGCTCGTCGAAGTATTCGATGGCGCACTTGGTCATAGAGTTCAGGATAAAGGCCGTTTCCATGGTGCGTCCGGCAGGCGAAACACACAACTGCTCCACGCCCCCCAACTCACGCAATAACTGTCCGTTGGCGTAGGCGTGATCCCGCCCTGCTTCAGTCAATGGCGAATCCAGACGCCCCTGCATACGCTGCAGGACGTTCCATTCTGTCTGTCCATGGCGGACGATATAAAGGTATTTCATAGGCCCAGCGGGCAAGCATACCATTGGATATCGACCAATAGTGCTACAATTGCTGCATGAGCGAAGCAGTCGATTTTCACTGGCATTGCCGTCCTACCTGGCGCACGTCCGCGATCAATACCCTGTGGTGTCTGCTCGGTTGCAGCATCGGCGATTTCGGTACGATTCTGTTTTTTCAGATCTACTATCCTGACGTCTCACCGGCCATCGTGCTGCCACTGGCCATCACCAATGGTCTGCTCACCAGTATCGCCCTGGAAACCGTGATCCTGAGTCGTCAGATGGCTTTAAAATTGGCCCTGAAAACCGCCCTGGGCATGAGCCTGATCTCCATGATCGGGATGGAGCTCGCGATGAACGCCACCGACTGGTTGCTGGTGGGTAGTCTGACCCTGACCTGGTGGTCGCTCGCACCCAGCCTGCTGGCAGGGTTCCTGGCGCCTTGGCCCTACAATTACTGGCGCTTAAAGAAATATGGCGTCGCCTGCCACTGAGAGCTGGACCCACCCTATGAGAGCTATGGCGCCTTCAGCCGGGTAAGCTTGTGCGGGTTACGTACGGTGTAGATGCGATTGATCAAGCCCCCCTCACCGGCGATTAGATTCACCGAATGTATCTGCTCGCCCTGCCGCACCACCAGCGCCCAGGCGCCGTTGATGCGCTCGTAGCTGATTTGACTCCCAGCCTCCGCGATGGCTTTACGCGCCAGATGCAGGATAACCGTCGCTATACGCTCCCGACCCGTAACCGGCCCGATGGCGGCAGACACCACGCCCCCGCCGTCGGCGTAAGAGATCACGTCGTCGGCCAACAGGTTAACCAGCCCATCCACATCATCACGCGCGATACAGGACACCATCTCTTCCAACATGTCCTTGCACGCCTGATCCGACAATTCCGCCGGGGGTACTTTACCGGCGAGTTTCCTGTGCGCCCGGCTGTTACGCTGTCGGGCGGCTGCAGCTGAGATATCCAGCAGCTCTGCAATCTCTTCATGGCTGTAGTCAAAGGCTTCACGCAGTACGTAACTGACGCGCTCAGCGGGACTCAGTTCTTCCAGCAGATGCAGAAAGCCGATGCTCAGCTGCTGCGCCAGGTCCACCGTGGCAACGTGATCATCCGCTACGGGTTCCGGCAGCCATGGCCCGAAGTAAGCCCGCCGTTGCACCTTCAACTGGCGCAGCCGATCGATGCAGAGATTGCTCACCAGGCGATACAGGTAGGCTTCTTCATTGTCCGGTTTAGGGTTAGACGTGTGCAGCCGCAGGCGTGCTTCCTGCACCACTTCTTCCGCATCTTCCAGGGTACCCAGCATGCCGTAGGCCAGCGCGTTTAAACGGGCATTCATATTTTTGCGCCAGCTTCGCGGGGAAACCAATGTTGGGTGCGCAGACAGAAGCGCACCAGCATCAGCATAAGCGGCACTTCAATGAGCACGCCAACCACCGTCGCCAGCGCCGCGCCGGATGACAGGCCATAGAGCATGGCGGCGGTGGCGATGGCCACTTCAAAGTGATTGGAGGCGCCAATCATGGCGGTCGGTGCTGCATTCTCATAGCTCAGCCCCAACAGTTTGGCCAACGCATAACCCAGCGCAAAGATCACTACGGTCTGCACAAACAGTGGGATAGCGATCCACAGGATCGTGAGCGGGTTCTGCACAATGGTGTCGCCTTTGAAGGAAAACAGGAGGACCAGCGTGACCAGCAGCGCGGTAATGGTTACCGGGGTAAGATAGCGCATAAATGTTTCCTTGAACCACTGCTCGCCTTTGAGCGCGATGAGCCATCTGCGCGATGTATAACCCGCCACCAGCGGTAGAGCCACATAGATACCGATGGACAGTAACAAGGCTTGCCACGGTACCGGCAGCTGCCCCACCCCCAGTAGAAAACCACCAAGTACACCAAAAAGCACCAGCATGGTGAGTGAGTTGATGGCCACCATGACCAGCGTGTGCCCGTCGTTGCCTTTGGACAGATAACCCCACACCAGCACCATGGCCGTACAGGGTGCGATGCCCAGCAGGATGCAGCCCGCCAGATAACTCCGCCACAGCGGCACTTCCAGCACTTTGATGCCTTCCAGCAGTACGACCGTGCCCGCCCCATAGTTGTCGCCAACGGCAATGTCAGCACCCAGCGGCAATTTCACATGGTCAACCGCGTCCGGTCCAATCAGACCCAGAAACAGGGTGCCGAGGAAGAAGCTGGCAATGGCGTACATGGTGAACGGCTTGATCGCCCAGTTGATAAACAAGGTCAGCCCCACCGGACGCAGCGCCTTGCCCGCGCTGACCACTTCATGGAAGTCGATTTTCACCATGATCGGATACATCATGAAAAACAGGCATAAGGCGATGGGAATCGATACCACCGGTGCGTCGTTCACATGGATGGCCATGCCGTCGAGGGTCTGCGCCAGCTCTGGCGCGAGTTTTCCGAGCAGAATCCCTGCGCCGATACACAGAGCAACCCAGACAGTCAGGTAGCGTTCAAAAAAGCTCATGGGGCTGCCTGATAAGTCGGCACTCAGCCCCCAGCCACGGCACGGCCACCGGGCAGCACCTCATCGATCAGTGAGATACAGGCTTCCGGTTGACCACCGCAGCAGTCTTCCAGCAGAAATTTGAGCAGCGCCTGTGTGCCACTGAGATCTACGGTGTAAATGATCGACCGACCCTGACGCACCGATTGCAGCAGCCCAGCATTGACCATGGAGGCCAGATGCGACGACAGGGTGTTTTGCGGCACCTCAAGGGCGCGAGCGATTTCACCCGCGGCCATGCCTTGCTCACCGCTGCGGACCAGCAGACGGAAGGCCTGCAGCCGGGTTTCCTGGGACAAAGCGGCAAAGCCGCGCGTGGCAGTTTTAATATCCATATATCGAGATTATTCGATATACAATCACACAGCAAGCGGATATTCTGTGCCGCTCAAAGCAACCAGAGGGAAGCAGCCCCATGACGACACGGGTCGCCATCAACGGATTCGGCCGCATGGGCCGGCTGGCACTGCGCGCAGCCTGGGATTGGCCGGAGCTCGAGTTTGTGCACATTAACGAAATCGGCGGAGACCCGACTACTGCCGCCCACCTGCTGCAGTTCGATTCAGTGCATGGCACATGGGATATCCCGATCAGTGCGGACAGCAGCGCCATCACGGTCGATGGGAAGTCCATCAGCTACTCCTCCAATCAACGCCTGCAGGATACGCCCTGGGATGACCTCGGCATCGACATCGCGGTGGAATGTACCGGCCGGTTTAAGTCCAGGGAAAAGTTGTTGCCCTATCTGGAGAGAGGCGTGCAGAAAGTCGTCGTCTCAGCGCCGGTCAAGGATGGTACGCTGAACATAGTGATTGGGGTAAACGACCATCTATACCAAGCCGCTGAACACGACATCGTGACGGCGGCATCCTGCACCACCAACTGCATCGCGCCGGTGATCAGTGTCATCCAGCAACAGTTCGGTATTCGCCACGGCTCGATCACAACCATTCACGACATCACCAATACGCAGAGCGTGCTGGATGACTACCACTCTGACTTGCGCCGCGCCCGGGCCAGCGGCTTGTCTCTCATTCCCACGTCAACAGGTTCTGCCACCGCCATTGCAGAGATTTTTCCGCAACTGCGCGGCAAGCTCTCCGGGCTGGCAGTCAGAGTGCCGTTGGCCAATGCATCCGTCACAGATTGCGTATTCGAAGTAGAACAAGCCACCACGGTAGAGGCGGTCAACCAGGCCCTGCAGACCGCCGCTGAGGGCAGGCTGGCAGGCATTCTGGGCTATGAGACGCGACCACTGGTCTCCACCGACTTCAAGGGCGATCGACGTTCCAGCATTGTCGACGCGGCCTCGACCATGGTCATTGATGACACACATGTAAAAATCCTCGCCTGGTATGACAACGAGATCGGCTACGTGAATCGCATGATGGAGCTGGTGCGCAAGGTCGCAGCCTCGCTCTGATATGCGCCAGTACGCCATCATCACTGGCAGCTACTGGGCCTTTACCCTGACGGATGCTGCTGCTGCTGCTGCTGCTGGAATGCTGCCTGCTGCCTGCTGCCTGCTGCCTGCTGCCTGCTGCCTGCTGCCTGCTGCCTGCTGCCTGCTGCCTGCTGCC
>JAPIWU010021134.1:0-19804 GCA_037576205.1 Pyrocystis lunula | reverse complement strand
TCCAAATTCTCAAGCAGATTTGCCAGTGAGTTCATCGGTCATTCCCCGTAAATCCACCACGACCGTCAGGGCGAAAATATTTCACTTTACCTTTATTACCTACACTAAAGGATCCATCTGATTTTGGCCTAAACGTCGGACCTCCGCGACCGGAAGTACCGACACCCACAATCTTTCCAGTACCATCCCGTCCAGATCAAATTACTTTCGTTTCCAAACCTTCAGCTTGCTTTCGGAACTCCTTTTTCTCAGCCTCACGAGTCGCGTTCCTTGGGATTCGATTAAGAGGTCCAAAATCACCGTCTGCCTCAAACGAGCCGTTCCCACCTTGTCCCCTCTTTGGGACTAGAATTAAACGATAAGACTTCCCTCTGGCGAGGACACGCTGTAGGACTCGGTGTCTTTATTCGAATTCCTGACACAAAGAGTGAAGCCACCAGAAAAGTCCAATTGAGCATCTCCGTTATTGGAAGATTGAACTTTCAAGATCACTGTTCCGAGCAAAGCGGTCAGCCGTGCCATGTGTTCAGGATTGTCGCCTGCCAACGTAATCTTGTCACCGTTCACGTCAAGGAAATCGCAGGTAGATTCAATGGTTACCGCAACGTCGTCAGTCATATTCAAAATCGTCTGATACGAACCTATACAGACTTGAATAATCTCTTTCGATTCTAGGACAGAGAGGTCAATTGATTCGCAAAATTCCTGCACATTATCCTCCCGGCAACGGTATGTGGGTATCAGCATTTGGGCTGGGCTTCCCAGTGGCTGGGTTTATCGGCTGACCATGCGAGTTGTATTGCCTCCAATATCCATTTGGATATTGCTTGGTCGCAGGCATAACCCGAATGGTGTTAGCGTTTCCAGTCGTTCCAGGCAGGCGATAAATTGTTCCACCTTTCGTGCCGGCTTCCGCCGCATATCCTTCTGGAATAACCGGTCTCTGTGGCGGGTTCGTCGGTGCCTTAAAATTCTTCGCCGGCTTAGGGCTTCCAGACTTTGGGACAAGCCCCTTTGTGAGACCTTTCGTAGTAACCATTGCCACGAATAGCCTAGCACTCCCAGACAATGAAGTTATCGTAAGAGCGGCTCCAATACCTGTGAGACCTTCCTCAAAATTACTCACGGCAATCTCGCGATCACTCATCCCCGAACGTTCTTTTCGCAGTATTTGCTGGGAGGAAAGAAACGCATCGCCAAAGTTTTGGCCGTCTGGGTCTACATATCTGTAAGGATTGTTGCCGGCATAGGAGTATCGATTGAAAGTTTCTGGGTGTGCACTATCAAATTGGACCGGATCATCAGAAACAAATCGACCCGCGAGCGGGTCGTGGTACCGCTGCTGCATGTAGTTCAGACCAATATCACCTTCGTAGAGGTGACCTGTAAATGCGGGCTCTTCGCCCGAAGATTGTCCGATTCGACCACCAAACGGATTGAAGTAGTATCGATCAGTAACCGTCCCAGACGAATTAGACTCCGCAACAACCGACCCAAGATAATCTGTGTGCAGATAGGTAGTTTCCGCTTGAGCGCTCGCTGGAAGCAGGCAACCAATTAGAGCAACAATGACGATATGCATCATATTATTCACTACGAACACCTCCGACCGCTGATAGTTCAATCTCACAATAGACGGGTCCCGGAGCATAGGTATACAAGGACTGAGTTTCAGTTAAGTCCATGTGGATTAGCGTGTATCCTCTTTTCGCTGCCTCAAAGGACTCCATGTTTGAAGATTGAGAACTAAAAATGATGTTGTCATCTAGGCGGCATTCCAATGGAGGTTCTACTGGACGAGTAAAACAAACAATTTCTTTCTCGCCTTGACGATACCGTTGTAATGTTTCGCCGCGCCCATTACGTCGGCTTGAATCTGAAACTAAAATGTTCGATAGATTGTTCCGAAGTCGCTGATTAGAGGTATCGCTAGAGTCGTATACAATCTCCGCGCCTTCATAGCACGTTACACCTTTCCCCAGGCGTTCAAAATTCGCATAAACGTTACTTGTGAATGTGGTTAACAAAAATATGAAGACACATTGAAGGGCAGTAGGCTTTTTCGAAAGATTAAGCATTTTCATTTTAGTCCACCTCTACTGTGATCTGCGCGGTGTCGGAGCCACCATTGCCGTCCGAGATCGTATAAGTTAGGAATATGAAATCTGAAACCGAGGTCCCTGGAAAGTAGAGAGACGAACCGCCGCCAACAATCGTGAACTGACTGTTACTTACGGAGGTTATGGTCATCACATCGCCATCCGCATCGTTGTCATCAATCAGCGGGCTAAAAGTGATCGCCTCATAGGTATCGATTTCAAGAAAGTCATCACCTGCAACTGGCGCCGCATTTCCACCAGATCCAGCAGTTTCCCGTGCAACCAACGCATCTCCAAGGTAGATGTAGTTCATTGCTTTACCCCCAACTACCTTTTGGTGGTAGAGCTTTCCATCCAGCCCGTAGAGGGAGTTTCGTGTTACGCCGTTGACAACCCTTTTTTCAATTCGTCGTCCGTGCCCATCGTACTCAAAATGTCGTTGATTGTTTGCGGACTCGAGCTGGTTCACTTCATTATAAACAAGCGTATTTAACCCATTGTTCCACACGTTCCCTCGACTATCGTATTGATACTGCAAGGAAATTGCCCCACTTATGGAATCTAGCCGATTGGTACTTGCGTTGATGCCGTATGTGTAAGTTTGACTACCGAGTTGCATAGAGGTAATGTTGTTCCGATTGTCGTACTGGATATTTGTCGAGCCCCATTGGCCATCTCCTGTCTTAAGTCGATGGGTACCGTCATAGGTTAAGTTGTTGACGCTGTACAACGAGTTCTGACGATCAAAAATGTCTTCAACATTGAGTTCCTCATCATAGAAATAGTCATGTTCGAATCTACGACTGGAGCCAAGGAAGTCTCTTATTTCAGTGGCCATACCCATGGCATTCAACTGATAATCACGATGAATACCGTTACCGTATGAAAACGCCTCAAGCGCTCCCGTTTCGTGGTACTCGGCTCCAGTTGCGTAAGTCCCTGCCTGTGAAGGTTGGCCGATTGCATTTGGACTGAAGCTAATGGTCTGCCCTCCGGGATACTCTAACGATTGAACATGTCCGAGAGCATTGTAAGACCAATCTAATATATAAGTTCTTCCATTTACGCTGAGCGTTTCTTGCTCTACAAAATCTCGACTGTTGAATAAGTATGTCCAAGTTCCATACCGACTTTCCATTTGGGTGAGATTGCCATTGGCGTCTAAGGTTCGTTTCTGGATTGCTTTCGAACTACTTCCGTTCTCTAGTTCTTCTCTAAGGTCACCACGGTTGTCATATGTGTAGGTGGTTCGGTAGAAAGCGGATTCGCCTCCACACGAGGAAGATGAGCCTTGGTCACCGTGGTACTTCCAAATTCGCTGTCTTATATTATTGTAGCCGTATCCAATTTTATTTACGTCCGGCCTTACCCTCTTGCACAAGCGCTGCTTACTATCGTAAATATAGTCTTCTGTAATCCCACCTTGGGTTACTTGGTCAAACTGATCAAACAATGTGTAAGAAATAGACGTCGTTACGCTCTCTGGCTGGCTGATTAGAGTAGGAAAATCGTATTTGGGAGTTCCATAGGCCTGGTAAGTGGTAGTTGTTTGATTATTGAGGGTGTCGGTGTATCTAACTCGGTGGTTATTCAGATATTCCCAGGTTCTATCAGTATTTGTCTCGTTGATCACTTCTCGTGTGATTCGATTTAATCCGTCGTACTCATACTCGATACCATTTGTTGATGAAGAGCTGGTTGATGGGTGCGTGCGCAAGCTTATTCGCCCAAGCGCGTCTCGCTCTGTGTTTACATAGGTTTTCGTCGACGAATCGCTGGTATCTTGCAGAATCTCACGCCTTAGGCGCCCCAGTCCATCAATCACTTTGTCTGTTCTGAGTGCACCAGAGCTTCTCCTTGCATACTGATAAGTGCCTATGTCGTCGTAATACCAAGAAACATCGGACCAAGCTGCGTCTGCGAAATTCTTTGTTTTGACCCGATTAATTTTATCGTAGGTGTATGTTGTGACGTTCCCATTGAAATCGTTTTCTGATGTGATGTTGCCGTAGTCATCTACGACGCGGGTAGTTGTTCTCGTGCCGGTGGTGTACCTGCGAGGGACGGTTATTGTTTGAGGCACACCGCGCTTGTAGTTCGCATAGCGCTCGTAATTCAAATAGCTGTTGTAGTCTATTTCTTCTAGTTCACCATTCTCATAATATTCAAACTCTTTCTGCCAAATCCCGAAAAGATAGGTATATCTCGGTAAATGCTTTTCATCTTCAGTGGTCGGATAATAGGTAACTCGCTCTGTTTCAGTCCAAGTTGAGCTATCAGGCGAGAGGTAGGTTTTGTATGGCAGCCCAATCAGCCAGAACGTAAGGTTGTGTGCGTACTCTTTTTTCACATAGCGAGAAACCCCCGTACTAGATTCAAGTCTAGTCTGCAAAGGGTATCCGTATTTATCATAAGACAGTGGATCTGTTTCAAACACATCTGAACCACCCGAGTTATAGATAGTTTCTTTGGACAACTCCAAATTTGCACGACCACAGTTCTTTCTATGACCATAAGATCCGATACCATAGGAACAACCGATTTCGCCATGTTTGATATGTGTCCACGTGTTTTCTAACTTATAGACAAGCGTTGCATCAACAAAGGTTTCAATAGAAGTGAGTTTCCCAAACTTAGCCATCACTCCGTTATTGAATTGTGAGGTACTCCCGGCGTAGTTATGAAACCGATATTCGGTTTTTAAATCTTTCGTGCCATCAAAATCTACTTCGGTAACTGTGCTTAACAGAAAATTAGAGTTATTGGGGTCTTGACCAAAAGAAGAGACTGAAGAGTTTCGATTAAAAGTAGTTGTACGAGTCGCTACGGAGGGTCCAGATATTGTTCTTTGTTGAACTCGCCAATATCCAACAGGTGTCAGCCATTGAGTATATTCTAGCGTAGCACCTGTGGGTAAGTGGACGCGCCACAACCGATCTGTGCTTGGCCAGTGATCATAATCCGTTTCTCGACCGACGGGATCTGTATGGGTCTCCAACACTGTGTAGGCACCTGAGGCTGTATAGGAGTAGGTATGTGTTCGGTTGCCTTGTGTTACTGTGGTTACACGGTAGTTACCTCCTCCAACATCTCCATAACTTACTGTGTAGCTGGCGCCATCATTTCTTGCTGCTGAAGTCAGCGCAGTCGAGCCGTCGACAGTGCTATACGAATACGTGATGTAATTGCCAAACCGGTCTTCCAGTCTGGTTGGTAACCTGATGTTCGTTCCAATCGCAGTTACTCCAAACGAATACTTGAGTCCGTTCTCAAGAATTATTTTTGGATCACCGGATTCACAAACTAGCAACTCCCCGGTCGCGAAAGCACGAACCGCTGATGACGGGAGATCAGAAGCTGAAGCGAATCCGACCGTGCGGAGTTCTTCGCCACCCTGCATTTTTACGTTAATGCTACTGACGTTGCCCAGACATGCAAAATCCGTCGCTGGCGTGCCTGTGTGCACCTTAATGAAGGGTAAATCAACCCACCAGTCACCACCAAATCCGATTAGGGGATTATTTCCTCTTTCAAAATATCGGCGGGCGAATACCAAATTGAGCCCAGGCGTTCCTGGAAGATTTACATCTTCGTATCGATACGAAAGTCTGAATGACGGCAGAGTGATATATTCCCCAGGGATGGCGCTCAAATTTTGATCTGGCAGTGCTATCTGGACACTACCAGAACCACCGGTTGGGTCGTCATAAATCGCAAACCCTGGTGCCGATAAGGACCAAAGCCAAAGTAAGATCCACAAGCTTCGCATCTCAGTTCTTCCCCGTTACCGTTACGTCTCAATTGAGCGCTTTCAATATGACAACCCCATGAACAATTCGAAGCAATTGTGGAGACTACATCGCGATCTCTCGTAGCTCTTTGCGTAGCTCTTTGAAAAATCCTATTTTGAATATAGCCATTCGTTTGAGACATCCATGAATCAGCAGTCGCGCCTTCAAGAGGAACTCTTTCGTAGATTCCGGACTGGATCTGTTTACATGTTTTTTTGGAAACATCCCGTCTGCATTTTGGAATTCGACTATAGTGTGCCTTCGCATTCCCCTCCTGCTGTCCATCCTTTGCTAACACTTTACTTCGCCCTAAAAAGGTAGCTAGTGTAGATAGGACATTTCTCACTGAATTAACCTTAGGCTTGCGTACATGAGTGACGTGTGACGCCACACGTCGCGCAACCACCTTCAAGCAAACCTGCCAGCATCGTAGCGTTGTTAGTAACGCTCAACGATGACGGTCACCCTATTCTTGCCTCATTCGTGCGCGCGCACGATCAACTCGGTACTTAGCATGACCGTGATATCAAAAGGTGGCGCCGCGATATCATCGTGATATCACCACGACATCAAACTGAAGTCATTCGAATAGCATTTTATTGGTATTCCACTAAAACGTCATTGACAAGTCTGATGAGGGGCCGATAAGTTGTAACTATTAGCCCGATATGCCTGACAGCGTAAAACCAACAACATTTTATAGGGTTATTAGAATCGACAACAATCGATCTGAGTTACGTCGATGGGAGGATCATATGAAAGATGCCAATAAAACAGGACGACTCCAATATCAGGACGCGTATCTTGATGACGTCATCATTGTATGTGAACGGGGCGTACCAAAATCGATGAACTGGCCGATTGACGATGGCAAAATTAGCGGTGATTACCAAGCCGACGCACACACTTTCGCGGTTTCCGTACTCTTCGGCTTTCTTATGGGCATTGAAGACACAGACTCTTTTGTTCTGCATCTTTGGAAAATGACTGGTCTCACCGATGACTGCGAGATCAGCGCTACACTGATTCGTGACATGTTGCACGATCTCGCCATCGTTTTTGAACAAGAAGTATTTGATTCCGGCATGCCATCGGACGGGCATGCCGTCATTCCAAGGGATTTTCTAGAACAGTGGATAAACACAACACTGGACATTGAGCCACTGAACCAGTGAGAACCTTTCCATTTCGGGCGATGGCGGCGTAGGGATTCTTCTCCGCGACGCTAGACGGTCAGCAGGCCCTCGCGATCAATTAATTCTTGCTATTGACTGAAGCCACGACAGCGCGTGACGGCGGCGCTCTGGATCTAGTGTCCGAAAAGCAATCAGTAACAATTGCTCATCCTGCAGTTGCGTCGAATCTAACGTCGATGACGAACGATCAAACGCTTTGAGTTGAAAACTGATTTCCGCGTTGACACTGCGCATGTTTTCCGACGCACGTGCCTTAACCGCCGTATGGATTGACGGTGTCAGTCGGAGCAGAAAGTGTATCCTAGTGGTTTGCGTTGTGTTGGTCATCACCGATCACAGTTTTATCAAGCTACGGTTCGAGTAAGTATTAGTGAACCCACCTGCGTGCGCTGCCAGTCCAATCAAGGCAATACATAACCCATACACCCATAATTTCGAGACCGCCGAGGCACTTAAGTGCGCTATGACAGCGCCAAAAACGATACCTACACCCATCAGCGCAGCAGAGGTGGATGACGGATCAATCTGTTTCTCCACTCTCAGCCAGAAATGAAGGTGTACCAGAATCACACTGAGAACTCCCAGGGCAAGAAGAGCGGTTGTCATGGGCAGTAGTGGCGCTGCGTATCTCAACGCAAACCACCCCATGACCAATGTCTGACACCCCTGAAGTATCAGTAGGTGTATCAACACCCGTCGACACAGCCAGGCTCTTAGGTGGGGACGATCCGCACCGACACCTAATCCCCAAAGCATGTCCAAATGTCGCGCATAGTGGGCGCTCCGGTCGACTGCGACAACAACCACGCCAACGGCACAGAAGAGCGTGAAAGTGAGATAGACTAGCCAAGTGGTCGGCGGGCTTATGTAATTCATACCCGCCACCACAAGCGGACTCGCCAGGACAAATACCCCCAACGTCGTGATGCGTACAGCCCACCTCTCCCCCAGCACGTGGTTCACCCGGGCAGTTTGCGAATCCGTTTGTCTAATTGTGACGCCTTGGCTGCGTTGCGACGGCTCAGGTGGCTTAGATGACGCGCTGCTTCCCAACGACAGGTAGTGAACCATCCACACCAGCAGGCCTAGATCCGCCAGCGCAACAAGAGGGACTGACACCAAGCCATGTGAATCGGAAGCCGGTAGAAACGCCGATACAATGATCAACATCACAATGGGTAACGCGACCATCTGCCCCGCGGCCAGCAAAAATCCGGCTAAACCCGCGCCAAACATCAACCCAATTTCCACCGCACCAAAATGAGGTTGGTTAAAGACGACACAGGTCGCGATGGCCGTGAGGGTGCCTATCACGAACACCACGAGCTGGCTCATCGTCCTGGCAAAGTTCGGCAGAAAGTTCACCGCAGGATAGCGTTTAAAAGCCGACAACGACGCCCCAAGTGACACGCCTACAAACAACAGGGCCAAAACGCTGCCGAATATCGGCAGTTGCGTTTCTGCAGCAATGAAGATCAGAGGCGCAATCGTCACGCTCACCCAGTGATGCATGCGTACGGGTTTTAGAGCTGATACATACATCATCATGTGGTCATTCCTATGAAAGCATCTTCCAAACTTTGTGGCTTGATGTGCACGCGAAGATTGTGGTCTTGAGCAAAGGCTTCAATGCGTTGCTGTGACCAGTCTAACGTCCACGCCTGTGCGTGATCCGGGCTGATCCGGTACGCAAGAACGTCTGCCATCTGTTTGGGCAAGACCGGTCCTTGCAGATAAAGGCATTGCACGGATGCCCGCAATTCATCCAACTCACCGTGATAAAGCAGCTGCGCATCATGCAAAATCGCCAGGTGCGACGCGATACGCTCAACATCAGATACGATGTGGCTAGATAGCAATATCGTTGTACCGCTCTCCACATTGATATCGATGAGGCCCTTGAGGATATCCCGTCGTGCCACGGGATCCAACGCAGCCATCGGTTCATCTAGAATAAGCAGTTCAGGTCTATGACCGATCGCCAACAGGATACTCAAGAGTTGTTGCTGCCCCTGGGACAATGCATCGACGCGCATTGTAGGGTCCATGCGCCACGCGTCACGAAAGCGGTTCACGAGCGATCTATCCCACGTTTTATAGAAGCCACCAACCAGATCTAAGCACGCTTGAACGTGGAGGTGTTGGAACGCATCGAAGGTCTGCGGGACATACCCGAGGCGTCCTCGCGCTTGTGGCGAAGCCATCGCAACGACCTCGCCAAAAATCGACGAGGTGCCTTGCCCGTGCGGCAACAAACCGAGGGCATGTTTGAGTAAGGTTGATTTGCCGCTGCCGTTACGACCCAACAACCCCGTTACGCTGCCGGCAAGCAATGGCAGGTTAATGTTGTCTAGCACCACTTTTTCGCCAAACGCGACGGACACGCCGCGTAAATCCAAGGGATATCTAGTGTTTAGCATAGTTGTCTCCACTTGCTGTATTGCGGGCACGTGTTAAACATCTCGATTATCCCAAGCCGCGATCAACCAAGCCGTGAGTTCCGTCGGTGTCACTTCTAAGCGCTGCGCTTCGGCCACCAACTCCAGAACCGCCGGTGCCAGCAGTTCACGTGGCGTATGTTGGGCTAATCCAACTGTCATGCGCTTGCCTTTTTGGCCCCGTAATAACCCCATAGATTCCAGCCGTGCATACGCTTTGGAAACGGTCATTGGATTGATGGCCAAGTCTTGGGCGACTTGTCGCACCGAAGGCACCGCGTCGCCCGGTTGCCACACCCCCGTCGTCACAAATTCTTCCACTTGACGGATCAATTGAAGATAGATGGGTACATCGGAACTGGTTTGGATCGAGAACATTAATCTGTATAACGTGTATTAATATGGATAATACAGTTAGATTACGTTCGAAGTCTGAGGGTGTCAAGCTCACTTTCTCGTTCGGCATGTGAACTGTCCGCGCTGTCTCCGGCATTACCCCTGCCGACTCAAGCTTGAACCGAGCGGTTGGGTCTCATCGTTTGTAACGTTTGACGCCTTTGCTAGCCTGCAAAATCTGGTAGTGACGGGCTGAGTGTTTGATCAGGGGTGTGCCTACCTTTTAACCCATGAACAATCACTTGCGGCATTCAACAATCGAGTTGTTGTGCACTAGCCGTGGTTTCATTACCTACGATGTGTGACCTACGATGTGTGAATCGCGCCGTCAAAGTGGCAACACGACCGGACCTCGGGGAAACGCTTGCGTTGAAGACCGAGGGTAAATAACCCGAACATTACAGCCTCATCCAGAATATGAGATGAACCGGTGCAACCAGACTCCGAGCACTCCGATTGGTGAGCCGTCATCGATCTATAAACCGGACCAGGTATCCTGACCTTTGAGCCAATACGGTTGTAGTCGCTGGCGCGTGACCATACTTAGAGAATGTCTGATACGTATTTACTTTATAAGAATAAGTATAATTCTGGTTGATCGCAGAGAGACCTCAGGGATTGTATGGATCTCATCCGACTCTAGTCGCCGCTCGCGCTACGACCGGAGCCACGACGTGTCTCCGCCCATTCGGGTGACGATCCGGGCTATGTTTATCGCACGCACTACGAAGCCGAAACGCCTTTGCCTTCGTTGCATCGGGTGTCCATCAAGCTCTGTGTGGGTCCACCTCGCCTTACTCCCCTCCCTTCGATATCCCAGGTCCACGATGCGAAGAACATGCCCTTCCTCAAGGACCGCTGCGCTTTCGTTCCTCACTCGTTCAGACGCCCTCGCGCAAGGCGCTCGGTTGCTTAGCTGCGACTTGCGGCCGAACCCTTGTTGCAGGCCATAACCTTCGCTTCTTTGGCCCCGGCGAAGGGACGGAAGCAAGGCTTTTATGAGGTGAAATATGACCCACACAGGCATCAAGAAGGAAGGCACAAGCGCTCAAGATTTCATGAACCGGGGGCGGCCCCGGACGCCGGGCTCAGCTAACAAAAGCAGGGCGTTTGCATGCAAGGCCACCTCTTTTCGCAGCACGGAAATTCAGGTTAAGTTGTTAATATTTATAGAAAAAACTGAACCTTTATACTTGAAATATATTATATGTATTTATATAATTTAGATGTGATTTGGGCTAGCCCAGATCACAACTTATCAATCCACTAGCGCATATCCAATGAGGTAAAAATCATGACAACTGATCTCAACAAAGTGCAAATCATTGGCCGTCTTGGACAAGACCCGGAAGCCAATCAAACCAAAGGCGGGAAGTCAGTCGTGAACTGTTCTTTCGCAACTAACTACACCCACAAAGATGCGGATGGCAACAAGATCGAGCAGACCGATTGGCACCGTGTGGTTTTCTATTCCGGATTGGCCGACGTGGTCAGCAAGTACATGAAGACGGGCAGCCGCGCGTACGTCGAGGGCCGTCTGAAACACGGCAAGTTTACGGACAAAGACGGCATTGAAAGGTACACCACCGAGATTGTCGCGTCTGATCTGCAAATGCTTGACGGCAAGGCTGCCTAGCGGACCGTCAGGGGGTACTCACATCGCGCGAGCCCCCTTTTTTCTCTAGAGGATTTAAGCATGCAAGCCATTCTCATCGACCCCGAATCCCAGTGCATTACTTCGTTGTCCATCGACACCGATGACTATGCGCGTATCCGGCAAGTGATCGGCTGCAAATCGCTCAGCGTTGCCGTCAGTCTGCCTACACAAGATACCGTCTTCGTGGACTCCGCTGCACGACTTAAGGGCACGTCGCGCCATTGTTTCCGCCTGGCTGGTTGCCCTCACCCCATCGTCGGCCGCGCCGTGATCGTCGGCTGCGATGACGTTGGCGATTCCGTTGACGCGCACACGAGCGCCTACGCCCTACTGGAAATGGTGAGTTCACCACCGACTCGAGCAACGCACCCATCAACGCGCGGACTATGCTGGTCGGTGAATCCCATAACTCGATGACTCACAAAATAACCACAAGGCCTAATTTTCCGGCTGATGTACAGCTGATCTGCTACGGCCACCCCTTGACCACACCAACCACGAGGATCTAGCGCCATGAATCGGACAGACACGATTTACGAGAGCGTTACTCAATCCATTCTTAATGCACTCGAACAAGGCACACCGCCGTGGCAGCGGTCTTGGTCCATCGGCAGCGCCCATCGCTTGCCGCGAAACTTCAGCACAAACAATACCTATCGTGGTATCAATGCGCTGATTTTCTGGATGACGGCGCAGCAGCAAGGGTATAGCTCGCAGTACTGGTTGACCTTCAATCAAGCGCGCGACCTCGGCGGCTGCGTACGTAAAAAAGAGAAAGGGACACGCGGCATTTTCTACCGCCTATTGGAGAAGACCGACAACGCCAGCGGCGAAACAAAAAGTATCCCAATGGCGCGCCAGTTTTCTGCGTTCAACCTCGACCAGATAGACGGCATCGAGGACCCGAGCGCGGAGCGCTTGGGTCAAGCGTCTCCGGACGAAAACCCAGAGGCAGATACCTTCATCGCGCAGACCGGTGCACGGATTGAATTCGGTGCATTTTCACCTTGCTACATACCAACGTCAGACACCATCCGCTGCCCTGAACGGGCGCGGTTTAAAAGCTCGGGCGATTACTACGCAACCCTGACGCATGAGCTCACCCACTGGACCGCACACAAGACCCGCCTGGCGCGTGATTTGACCGGCAAGTTTGGCGATGCATTCTACGCCGCCGAGGAATTGGTCGCTGAACTGGGTAGCGCCTTCATCTGCGCCGACTTAGGCATACAAGGTACGCTGCAAGAACACGCCAGCTACCTCGATCACTGGATTGAGATTCTAAAGGCTGACGAGCGCGCCATTGTCAGCGCCGCCAGCATCGCCAGTAAAGCCCATCAATACCTCATGGATGCCGTAACCCAGACGCGTGCGGCATGAATGTGTAACACAGCAAACTGGCGGCGCGGATAGTGCACAGCAGTCTGACCACCATCGCCAAATGTATGCGGCGGCACAATACCCCGGAGGCCGTGACGAAAGCCAATACGCCTGGGAGCGTTGAACGCTTCGCGGTCCGCACCTTTCACACAGCACAAGCCGCTTTAGGCTACTGAACGTAACCAACGCGGCCGCTTGCATCACCCGGCAGTTTTCAGCCAGGTTGAACACGGAAGCACCACCCACGAACCGGGTTAAACTCGCTCCCCTTCTGACGCGTCGGCCCTATTCGCGGCGGGCTTCATCTTGGCAAGCTCCGCTTCACCCGCCTTGACCGCAATCTCCAGCGTTTCGGCACAGATCGCCGAAATGTTGAACGTCAGTGTTTGGTCAACGGCGGCGAGTGACTCGCGTAGCGCCTCGATGCGATCTTTGAGTTCTTGTGGAATTTTCACCGACACTGAAACCGAATTCTGTCGAGTGCTCTGAAAGATACTTTTTTTGGCCGCCATGCGTATGTACTCCTGTGTGGTCGTTGGTATTTCGGATGAACATATTATATGTATTTATATATCTCGACAACCGGATAGCCCAGCGGTGTCTCTATGAGGCGCCCTAAGACGGCGCTGATGCGCATTGAGTGGGTAAAGTGTCTGTGGTCTGCCCCCGAACGTAGTTGTCCCTAGTGCGCTATTTGTAGGAGGTTACGCAGCAGGTTGGGCGGGCAAATAGCTCTGCTGCTAGCGCAGATTAACCCCGCTAATTCCAACCTAAACCCTGCCGAGCTATGTCGGTTCGGTCTGTCTTACCTCACCTTAGCTCGCGATGCTCACCAAAAAGCTTCACACCCTACGCAGCTTACGCTGCAGTGAGCAAGACATTGAATTTGATTGCGTTTTTCGCATACCGCTAAAGTGTCGATGCTGGTAGCAATGCCCGTAAGGTGTTGTTTTCCTTACGTGCAAGCGCATACATGTGTTTTACACTTTATATGTTTTTATATATTTGCAATAATGACGCTCAACGCGAAGGGAGGACTACCCGAACATGCTTTCTGTGACCGTGCGATACCCAGAAGAGTTTGTCGCCTATGTACGACGACTCGCAAAACAACGACGCGTTGATGAAGCGGTCATTTGGCGAGAATTGGTCGCCACTGGGATCCAGCGTACCGATGCAGATGACGGCCTGACCAAGACCGCATTCAACCTCACCATTCAGACGTTGTGCCTCACCCGCCGGATGGCTGGACACCTCGATGAAGCGCTGCTCGAGCTCGCCAAACAGGACGCGAAGCACGCTCTGGAGCAAATTGGAGTGGAGCAAGCATGAGCATTTTCCAAACCTCTTCGATCGGAAATTTTACACGCGGCGGACAAACAGCCATTCATTTCTTACGGATGATCGGCCAGGTCATCACCAAGTTTATGGCCCTGGGCATTCTCACGCTCTTGCTCTCAATCGGCAGTATTTTTTGGTACACAACGACGACCTATGAGCGCTACGTGACCGTTAAGTACGCCGTTGGTTACGTGGTTGTTAACGGGCTGAGACAGACCGAGGGAAAGATCCCCTTTAAGCTTGAAACTGGCCAGAAGATCGAGGTTCGAACGGTCACGTTTCTCAACAACGGTAGCGTTCAACAAGCCGTCAGCAACGTCTACAAAGCGGCTATCTGGTCATTAGTCGGCGGCGCCATGTTGGGTCTTTTCGTACTGTTTCTGGTATTCAAGTTTATCTACCGATTTGGTACTGACCAGGCCGAGGATGAGCATGTTCGGGGTAGTCAGCTCGTTAATGGTAAGCAGCTCAAACAGGCCGTTAAGAAGTTCGGCAAGATCCCTGGAATGACCATCGCCGGTATCCCAATGCCGGAGGGTTCGGATATCGCCCACACGATGTTGAGCGGTTCATCTGGCACCGGTAAAAGTACTGTCTCTAAAGAAATGCTGACGGGCATACGGCGACGAAACCAGCGACTCGTGATCTACGACAACAGCGGCGAATACGTGTCGCATTTCTATCGCCCAGGGAAAGACATCATCCTGAATCCACTCGATGCGCGGTCGGCCGGCTGGGACGTATGGGCCGAGTGTTCACGCGACTATGAATATGATCGTATGGCCGAATCACTCATCCCCGAACGCAGTCAGGTCGGCGATCCATACTGGGTATTAGGTGCGCGCATTGTGTTTGCGGCGCTGGCAAAGAAGATTGCCAGCGACCTAGAACCGAGCAACCAAAAGCTCATGCACGCAATCATGAACGTCAGCATCGCGGAAATCACACAGTACGTTGAAAACACCGAAGCGGCGGCAATCATTTCCCACGGTGGCGAACGTATGGCGGTGTCGGTGCGCGGTGTTTTAGCCGCCTACACGCGGTCCATGAAGTACCTGCCTAAAGACGCTCCACGGTTCTCGATTAAGGACTGGATCCGCCAAGACGATGGCGATGGCTGGGTTTTTCTGACGACCAAGGACGAGCAACGAACAGCGCTAAAACCTCTGATCACGGCATGGATGGATACGGCAATTGCCGCGATTGCATCGCTTGAGCCAAGCCGTCAGCGCCGTATCTGGATCGGCATCGACGAGCTACCCAGTCTACAGAAACTGCCTTCTCTTTTTGATGGATTGGCTGGTCTTAGAAAGTTCGGCGGCTGCTTCATTCTGGGGGTTCAAGCCTATTCACAACTGGTGATGATCTACGGCAAAGAAGGTGCTGACACGATCGCAAGCGGCTGCTCTACCTGGTGCGGGTTCCGCTACAACGACAAAGCCGGCGCCACGTACTCGAGTGAAAATCTCGGCAACAGCGAGACGGTCGAAACGTTTGAAGGCATCTCGTTTGGTGCCAGCGAAATTCGCGACGGTGTCACGCTGTCTAAGCAACGAAACCTTAGGCCTATCGTCCTGCCGACCGAGATTATGAACCTCAAGGATCTACATGGGTTCGTGAAATTTGGGCGCGGACTGCCGGTGGGTCGCATCATCGCTCAGTACAAGAAATACCCGAAAGTCGCAGAGGGATTTGTCGACAACGGTTTCGATATCGTCGCACCCGATTTAGACAACGCCCCGGTTTTGGTAAGCGGGTTTCTTCGAAGCGCTAAACACCGCTCAAAGACCAACGAGAAGGATGGTTTTGTTGGCAATGGCCTCAATGCCAGCGCGATACCGCCGGCGGCTGCCGATACGACCAGCCAAGAAAAGAACCGTGACTCCGGGCAGGACAGGTATCAGACGGAGTTGCTCTAGCATCTATGGAATCTATCCCGGGCGACGTGAATCAAAAGACTATGACTCGACGAAACAGAGGACAAATTATGAAATCAGACAGCAGCACAACCACCAAATCGGAACGCTATGCGCTCGCCGGCTTGCTTCTTATCTTAGGCATGATCTTGATCCAATTTGAGCCCACTGGGCCTCGCTTTATCGCGATTCTTGCGATCGTTATCGCCGCACTCTTGATTTTTCACCCGGGAATGTTGAACAGATTGACGGGAGTCGATCGAGCATCCGAATCGATTACCGGGACTGAAGAACGCTAGCTGATGTTGTCAATTAAAGCGATCTCGAGCAGCTCTGTTGCGTCTCACTATTACTCTGAAGCCGACTACTACGCGCAGGATGGAAACGAAGACATCGCGTCTACCTGGCAAGGCAATGGCGCCAAGAGGCTCGGCCTCGACGGCGTCGTGGACAGTGCCCAATTCAAGGCAATGCTCGATGGCCAGTTGGAGGATGGGACCCAGGTCGGACGGAGCAACGGCAACGGTGAGCGCGAGCACAAAAAGGGCTGGGACTTCACTTTGTCGGCACCGAAGTCTGTTTCCGTGTTGGCCCTCGCTGGCGGCGATAAACGCCTTATAGCGGCACACAGTAAAGCGGTATCGACAGCACTCAAGCACCTCGAGGCGAACTACAGTATCACTCGCCAACAGGTGAATGGGGAAATCAAAGAGGTACTCACCAAGAACCTCATTGTCGCATCTTTTACGCACACCACGTCGCGGGCGATGGATCCGCAGCTGCACACACACAACGTCATCATGAATCTGACACAGCGTCCGGACGGCGAATGGCGCTCGTTGGAATCAAGACGTATGTACGACGTTTCGAAGAAGATCGGACAGGTTTATCGGAATGAACTCGCATCGAAAGTTCAAGCGCTTGGCTACGACATTGAAGCCGACGCCAGCAAAGGCACATTCGACATCTCGGCCGTTCCGGAGGTAGTTCGCAAGGGCTTTTCCAAGCGCCGTACGGAGATCCTCGCAGCAGCGAAAGAGTACGGTTACCGGACCGCAAAAGGCATGGATAACGCGGCGGTTCGGACGCGAAGCGCGAAGCATCACAGCAATCAGGAGGCGTTGTTAGGGGCTTGGGCAGACCAACTGAAAAGACTCGACTACGATCCAGATACTGACATCAAAGCAGCCCGCAATCGACACCAAAACGGCGACGTCGAGCGGCCAACAAAAGTCCAGCAAGCGGCCGATCTCGAATTCGCACGATCACACCTGGCAGAACATGAAGCGCTATTTACAGCCGACGATTTGCAGGAGCAAACACTTCGCGCAGGCCTCGGCAGCAGCACCATTGGATCCGTCGAGGATGCCATCGCAAAGGAAGTTGAAATCAACAAGTTGGTGCCAGCCACCCTGCGCAAAGGTCGTGTCGACATACCGGCTTACACGACACCGGCGGCGATCAAGAAAGAGCAGTACATCATCAGTTTGATGCAGCGCGGCAAGCGCGATGTCAGCCGTATCGCTGGGCGCAGTCACGTCAGCGCGCTCATTGAAGATCGTGGTTTCACCAAGGGCCAGGCAGCGGCCGTACGTTTGCTGTTGTCCTCGAAAGACCGCGTGGTTGGCGTTCAGGGTTATGCCGGTACCGGTAAAACCTACATGCTCTCGGCCGTCAGAGAGGTCGCAGAAGGCAAGGGATTCATAGTCACCGGACTTGCACCCACCGGCTCGGCCGCAAATCTCCTGCAGGAAGAAACCGGCATTCAAAGTCGGACGTTAGCGAGCCATCTCATGTCGCTCAAGAACACGAATAAGCCCGTGCAAAACGCCAAAGAAATTCTGATTGTCGACGAGTCGTCACTGCAAAATACGCAGGACGCCGCGGACCTATTAACGCTCAGTCGACAAACGCGCTCACGCGTATTTCTGATCGGCGATCGACAACAACTGGGCGCGATCGAGGCCGGTAAACCCTTCGATCAATTGATCAAAGCGGGCATGCACTACGCTGAAATGCGCGACATTATGAGGCAAAAGGAGAGTCCAGAGCTCAAAGCTGCGGTTGAATCTTCGATCGAGAAAAATCCTCGAGCCGCACTAGAACACATCAGCAAGACGGTCCATGAAATCAAAGACCGTGACAAACGCATTCAATCTATCGTTGATCGTGTTCTGGCTCTGCCGGAGATTGAGCGACAAAAGACACTTGTGCTCATCCCTGACAATGATTCGCGCCGCGAAGTGAATCAAATGGTGCGTAAAGGTCTACAGGCGAAAGGTGTTGTTGAAAAGGAGGAGCTTAAGCTCAAGGCCCTCACCAGCCGGGGCCTGTCTCGCGCTGAGAAAGGACGCGCGATGTTCTACCGAAACGGCGACGTCGTCGTGTTCGGCCGCGAGCTCGCCTCAATGAATGTTAAAGCCGACATCCCCTACCGCGTCAAAGAGACGGGAAACGACGAGTTAACGCTAGAAAGTGAAAACGGCAAACGGTTCCGGTGGAACCCAACGCGGGTGGCTGGGCGCGCGAAAAACGGCGTCGAGGTGTACGAGCAGGAAGATCGAAGTATTGCGGCCGGCGACGAGGTTCGGTGGCGCCGAAAAGACAAAGCGATCGGCGTGAACAACACAGACCTGGGTAAGGTCACGGGCATCGATAGAATAACCGGCGACGTCACCATCGATTTTAAGCGTGCCGGCGAGAAAACCATCAACCTACAAAAAGATCGACATTGGGAGCACGCGTACGCAACAACGGTGTATTCCGGCCAAGGAGCTACCTACGACGAGGGCATTGTCCACGCGGAGAGTTGGCGCAGAAATCTGATTAATCAGAAATCCATGTACGTCGCGCTGAGTCGGGCGAGATTTCATAGCCATGTTTATACGGACAACGTTGATGGCCTTGCCAAAGGCATTTCACATCGACCAGGTGAGAAAACGAGTGCGTTGGAAGGTAAGCAAGTGAACTACGCTCGAATTCTCGATAAAGATGGGCTGCCCAAGGACCTGCGTGAGCGCACCGATACCGAGAAGTCTAAACCGATCCTCGAGCGAATCATCGACAAGGTACGTAGAGGACCTGAAGTGGAGATGGATATATGAGCTGACTCATCCGATGGTGATCAGAACCTTGCCAAGCATCCACGTAAAGATCACACGATTTTTCAAAGCGAACTCGACGACCAGGGTCCTGATACGCTGTTTCTAGTTCAATGCCTGATTCAGTTTTTCGGGTCCACCCACTGTGGTCGGATTTGTTTCGATGCACGTAAAATTAATCTTAGTCGCGTGTTTGTGGGACAAGACGTCGGCATACGCGAGGTGCGCTACAGAATTTGGCTGGTAGGCTTTATGTGTATGGGATATGACTTAGGATTCTTTGATCAGGATGAGAAACGGGTGGAACCCGCTGAGAATCCTTTTATACCGAAACTGTAACCCATGTCTCCGGTATAAACTGTTACCCATGTGTCCGGGTTGGACCCCGACCCCCAGTGACTCCGTCTGCTGGACCTGAACCAGCGACCCGCTGATTAACAGTCGTGATCGTAACTCATTGAATTTCAACGAGTTTCGGTGAAACTCAAG
>JAPIWU010020025.1:0-14726 GCA_037576205.1 Pyrocystis lunula | reverse complement strand
CCACGCATCAAGGGGAGCAGGCTCGAACCGCCGCGCTCGCTCCGGTGTTCGGCACCGAGAATCTCCGCGACGGTCGGAAAGATGTCCATCGAGCGGACCTGCGCGGTCACGTGTTCGACCGCGTAGGCCTCGGCGGGATTGTGGATGATCAGCGGCACGAGGAGTTGTTCGTCATACAAGGCGTGGCCGTGATCTCCGGCCCGCGTCGAATAATGCTCTCCCAGTTCTTCGCCGTGATCACTCGTGACGACGACCAGGGTCTTGTCGCGTAGCCCGAGGCTCGCGAGGAAGTCCATGAAGGCGCCCACCTGGCGATCGCTCTCGAGGACTCCGCCCTGGTAGAGTGCTTTCAGGTAGCGCTCCTCGATGTCGCCGATGGGGATGTCGCCCGACCGGACTCGCGACAGATCTTCGATCCGGAACACATCTCCGAGTGCTCCGGAGTCGAGGCCGCGTGCCAGCTCCTTTCGCACGTAGGGGGTGTGGGGCTCGTAGGTGTGGATCAGCAGGAAGAAGGGTTCCTCCCGGTGTTCCGCGACCCATTCCCTCGCGAGCCGGAAGGTGTTCTCGATGCCGCCGGGCGGATTCGGATCCCGCGTCGCGCCTGGACTCAGGAGTTGGACGGGACCGACTTCCGCCTCGAAGGACTGAAATCCCAGATCGAGTCCGAAACGCTCGATGAAGAAGCCGCCCTCGGTGATGGCTGCCGTCGTGTAGCCTGCGTCGCGGATGGATTCGACGACGGAATGTCTGAGTCGGTCGTCGTACGCCTTGTCGACCGAACCCCCCGAGAGCATCGAAACCATGGCGGGCAGCGTCCACGGTGCATAGCTCACGACCTGGGCGAAGTCGGTGCCCTGGCGGGCGAGCGCTTCGAGCGCGGGCGTCCTGCTTGGAGCGGTCGGGTGAGGCTGGGCACGCAGGAGTGGAACGTGGTCTGCGCGTGCGGTGTCGAGGACGATGACGACGGCGCCCTGCAATCTCTCGCGCCCGGCCGGCTCGGCGCGACCCGTTGGCTCCGCCTCGCATCCGAGCAGAACCAACGACGCCCACGGTACGATCGAGATCGAGAAGCCGACGAGCGCATGGAGCGTGACCTTCAACATTTTCATGCTTCGCCTGTCGCTTTGTCGCTCTTCATCGCACGCGTCGCCTCCACCACCCTTCGCTCCGTGTCGCTTCCCGAGCCTATCTCAACTCGTCGCCGCCTTCGGTCCTCGTCGCCGCCCGCGTTCCTCGGCGGGTGGCCAGGCGTCCTGGCGCACGTGATCATTCCGAGGAGCGGACTCGCAGTATATTCCGCCTGAGCGGAAGAGCGGCGTCGCGCATCGTTCGCGCGGCTGCGGCCCCGAGCTTCCCGAGACTGCAAGACAGAACCATGACAAGACAGAAACATGAAAGGAAGGAGACCCATGCCGGCCCGCAAGCGTCGATCGAAACGAGACATCGAGAAGGACTACAGCCCGAAGCAATTCGTCGCGAAGTTGCGTCGCCTGGCCGACTGCATCGAGCAGGACGATCGCTTCCGAATCCAGGTGGCCGGAGAGCGTGTTTCGGTACCGCCCTCCGCGACGATCAACATCGAACACGAGCGCGGCGACGGGGAGGAAGAGATCGAATTCCAATTGAAGTGGCGCCTCGAGGACTAGGCGAAGCGCCCCCAAGGAATCGAATTAACCCCGCCAAACAGGCCCTATCGAGGGCTCGGCGCGGTACACTCGCTCGCCCCCAAGCACGGAGTTTTCATGCCGAACCACAGCACGCGCGTCTACGACGGAATGATGGAAATGCTCTCCACCGAGGAGAACCCCACCCCGATCGTGCGGCTCAATCGCGTCGTTCCGTTCAAGCAGGCGAAGATCTACGCGAAGCTCGAGTGGTACAACCCCTTCGGCTCCGTCAAGGACCGGGTCGCCGAGAACCTGATCCGCGACGCCGACGCGAAGGGGCTGCTCGGCGAGGGGCAGCAGCTGGTCGAGCCGACGAGCGGCAATACGGGGATGGGTCTGGCCATGATGGCCAATGCCAAGGGCTACCAACTCACGACCCCGCTCTCGAAGAAGATTCCGGCGGAGAAGCGCGTCATGCTGCGCATGTTCGGAACCCACGTCGAGGAGTTGGACGACGATTTGTGACCGGCCCCTGGGTCCCCGGAGGGGGCCATCGCACGGGCCAACGAGCTGGGCGCTCAGCCCGAATTCTACATGCCCAACCAGTACGAGAACGAGGCCAACCTCGAAGCGCATGTTCGCACGACCGGACCCGAAATCTGGCGCCAGACGGAGGGCAAGGTCACGCATTTCGTGGCCGGCCTCGGCACCTGCGGGACGATCACGGGCAACGGCCGCTACCTGAAATCCCGCAATCCCGGCGTCCAGGTGATCGGTGTGCATCCCGAAGAGGGGCACGACATTCCGGGCGTTCGCTCGCTCAAGCAGCTCGAGCTCACGAAGCTCTTCGTCCCGAAGGAGTACGACGCTCTCGTCGAAGTCGGTGACAAGGAAGCCTTCGACATGTGCCTGCGGCTGAATCGCGAGGAGAGCATGATCGCGGGACCCAGCTCGGCGATGGCGCTGGTGGGGGCCCTCAAGGTCATCGAGGACCAGCCCGACGCGGTGGTCGTCGTCATCTTTCCCGACAATTCGTTCAAATACGCCTCGACCTTCGAGCGGCATTTCCCCGAGATGCGCGCGGCGCGCGAGGGCGGCGATGCAGGGAGTGGCGAAGTCAGCCCGAAGGAGCAGCTCTTCAGCACCCTGGTCGAGAACTCCCGCAACCCACATAACACCTGCGAGGTGGCGGATCTACGCGCTCATCTCGAGGGCGATGCGCCGCCGTTCCTGATCGACGTACGTACGGAAAAGGTCTACGCCAACCGGCATGTGGCGGGCGCCAAGAATATTCCCGTCGCAGAATTGGGCGCACGCTCGGGCGAACTGCCCGAGGCCCTGGACCACCCGATCGTCACCCTGTGTGCCCGGGGCAACCTGTCGATCCAAGGCATGCTCGTCCTGCAATCCCTCGGCTACCGCAACGTCCGCAGTCTGAACGGCGGCACGATCGCCTGGGCGGACGAGGGGCTCCCGACCGAGGGTTAGGCGAGGGGCACGAGAGGGTTCGAACCTCCGGGTTCCATGGGCGCTAGTCGGTGCCGCGGAGCGGCGAGGGAAACGGACCCGTTCTACTGGGGATAGCCACGAATCCAGTCTGCGATGTCCGACTGCGAAGAAACGCGCCCGCTCAGGATCTCGATGATCAAGGAGTGGACGACTCGGCCGGAGAGCACCCGGTCGATCTCGGTCCCCTCGTCTTCGTCCGGCGCCGTCACGAAGAGTGGCACTGCGCCCGGCTCGACATCGTAGCCCTTCATGGCGCGGTACCCGTGATCGGAGGTCACGATGACGTAGGTCTGTGAACCGAGCTGGGACCGCCGGAGCGTGCGAACGACTTCTCCGAGCAGGCGGTCGGCGTGCGCCATGCTGGCCCGATAGTCGGTCGCCAGGATCCAGGGCGTGATCGATTCAGTCTTCGGATCGAAGACGACGGGCGGATGCGGCACGTTCAGATGGAGCGTGATGAAGTCGAGACTGGGATCCGTCGCGAATTCGAGGCCTGCCGTCATCAGTCCGTCAATGTTGTCGATGGCCCCCTTTCGTCTCCAGCTTGGTGAGAGGGCTCGGGAACTCATTCGAAGGCTGTCGCCGAAGTCGCGTGTCGGTCGGTTGATGATGTTGGCGTGTGCGTACTGGACGCAGTGACGAGCGAAGTCGTCGAAGAGTCGACAGTAGGGATGATAGAACCCGGCCAGGCCGATGCGGTGGCCGGCCGCGTGCATCTTTCGATAGATATGGTCCAGATCTCGGAACGACTCTCCGACTTCGTCCGCGGAGGGCTTCTCGCCGGACTTTCCGACCTGCACGAGCAGGCGGTCGGGGGAGTCCGCTCGGCTGCTCGCGACGGGTTCGCCGAGCCAGAGAGAGGGCATCGAGATGAGCGTGGATTCGCCGGCGGGCACCACGTGCGACGCGTAGATCGATCGCTCTCGGAGTGCGCGTACTTCGGGATAGTCGAATTTCGCCGGTTCGCGCCATAGTGCCCGGGCATCGAACTCGTCGAAGATGATCCAGAGGATCCTCGGCGCCGTCGACGCGAGGGGAGGATGCGCCGGAGACGCCAACTCGGTTGTCGTGCTCGGCGGGGGATCGATACCCAGGAGTGTCGTCATCCGCCACGCCGACTGAGCGAGGTTGAATACCGCGATGGGCGCGAGCACGACGACGAGGATGAAGGGAATCGCGACCGCGCGGCTCTTCCAGCGCCACAGCGCAGCGCCTCCCAGAACCCCACCGACCACGAGTAGAGCAGGGATCAGGTTGTCCGGAAGGCTCTGGGTCTCGACCAGGATGATCCGAAGATTGAAGAGGGGGTTGATCGCCGATACTGCGAGCAGAGCGAGAATGAGCCAGGGCGCGAGGATGGCCGGCGCGCGCCGGACGAGGCTCGTCGCGCCGAAGAGCAGGAACGCAAGGCCCATGAAGAGGGTGAGGATCGCGGCGTAGTCGTGTGCGTAGTGCGTCGGTACGAAATAGAGTTCGCGACTGCTGGCGTAGACCGATGTCCGCCAGAGTGGAATCAAGTTCAAATTCGCCATCGAGAAGGCGAAAATGGCGCGCAGCACCGGCGAATCCCACGGCGCCCCGGTCTCTTCCGCGGCCCCTGGTTCTGTTGGAGCCGCGGGGGCGATCGGATCGGAACTCGGCTCGGAGTTCACACCGCGCGCCGACGGAGTCGGTAGAGGATTCGACCGGAGTCGCCGACCAGCGATCTCTCCTCGGTCTCGAAGTAGGGTTCGAAAGCGGTTTCGAAGCCCTTCTCCGTGTAATCGGGGAAGATGTCGGGACGCGTCGACAGCATGTGGTCGACCTGCGAGTCGTCCTTGGGAACGAACTCGACGATCGCCCTGCGTCCGAGACGAGCGAAGAAATCCGCAACGAGATCGAGGGGAACGTTTCGGCCGATTGCGATGTGATGAATCAGTGCCAGCGCGAGCACGAGATCAGCGGGGCCGCGGTCGGCCAGGGCGTCGCGCTCCTGGTTGTCCCAGCCGAGACCCGGCGAGGGGTTCGCGAGATCCATCAACAGGGGGTGAAGGTGCGAGTCGGCGTCGGTCTTGCCGGCGAGATACATCTTCTCGACGGCGCCCGGATCGATATCACTCGCGATCGTCGGGATTTCACGCTCAGAGGCGAGGCGAGCGAAACGCCCGGTATTGGCCCCGAGGTCCCAGACGTCCTTGGGGTCGATATCGCCAATCCATCGCGAGATGCATTCGCGCTTCGCGGCGGTCGTGACGTCATCGTAATTAGTGTTGTTGTAGTAGTCGGACCATTCCGTGCCCTCGGGCGACCATTCGAGGGAGCGGATCTTGGATTCCAGGCTGTCGAGAATTCCCAGCAAGGCCTGGCGTGACATCGAAACACTGCGCAGCTTCTCTACGCTCGCGTCCGAGCTGATCGCGTGCTTCCGCTGTGCGTTCGCGTGTAGGTGGATATGTGTCAGAAGCGCGGGTTGCAGCCGGGTCCGCCACGGCAGCAGCCGACTCGTGATCTCGATGGGGATGCCCTCGGGCGATGCGCGCAGCATTCCGTTGAGACCGAAATGCCGCTGACTCATCAAGACGAGCGGCCCGAAGAAATGCTCGCAGAATTGTTGGTAGGCGACCCAGGGGTTGCCCTCCTCGTATTTCTCGAAGGAGAGCGTGTCGATGAACACCGGCGAGCAGCCCCGGAATTGGACGTTGTAGGCGGTCGCGTCCTTGAGAGACATGCCGTGGTCGAGCGCGCGCTTTTGAATCTCGAGCGTGAGTAGGGCGGCGTCCTTGAGTTGGCTGAAGCACCACTCGTAGGGGTACGAGATGAACGGGATCCGCTCGGGCTCGAGTATCTTGAAGGGTGACTCGGCGCCGGAGGCTCCAGGATGATCGACCTCCTGATGAGGTACGAGCAAGCCGCCATCAACGAGGTCACGGAAGAGTCCGGATTCGATGAGCTGCTCGTATTGTGCGCGATAGCCGAATGCCACCTGTCGGTAGAGGACGTTGTCCTCTACGAACAGGAACCCACTCGGATCGCGATAGGAGGCCTTGAGTCTACTTGCTGTCATTCTGGGATCGCGCGGGTTTCGCAACGGCTGGATCGCCGCCTGCGAAGTAGCTCTTCAGGCGAACCCAATACACCTTCACGACGAGAACAGCGCCGAGGACCGTTCCCACCACGGCTTGAATGATCATGCTCCCGGTCGCCGGGTCGAGGTAGGCCTGCGCAGGTTCGGCCGCGACCAGGCAGGTCGCGACGGCAACGATTGCGATCAGGCAATCGGATGCGCTGTGTCGGCCGATTTTCAAGCGGGTCGCATCGAGCTTCATCATCCTATCCATCTCCTTCGTGATCACGTGGCTGAGCACCTGGCCCCGCTGTGCTCTGTGTTCGGTGCGCTGTGTGCTGTGTGCTGGAGTCGTTCCCGATCCGAAATTTCGAAAGGGCAAGACGGTTCGATCAACGGAAGCTTGTGAGAAGCTGGTAGTGACGCTTGCATCGATCGAATCGCGCGCCGACTCAGCTCCGCCATCGCCCTCGAAGAGCTCGCGGCTTACTTAACAAACTCAATGAGTTTCGGGTCAAAGTCAAGACTTTTCAGTGACGATCACGTGGCGTCGAGCGCATCGGGAAATCCGGCTGATTCGATCCCCCGCGCGGCCAGCGATCGCGGTCGGGTCGTCGGATTTCTGGGTGTCGACCGAGGGGGCGGGGACCCGGAGTTGCTGGTCTAGACAGGGTAGTGTCGGGGGACGGAGTCCATGGCGCGGGTCGAAGGTTTTCCCAGCCGGGGGTGGGCCTAACATCTTCGCGAGCTGCCTTGGCATCCGATCGCGGGTTGGGACCGACCCTGCCGTGGCCCGTCAGGATGAAGCCGACGCCCCGGGCGATGGGTACCCCGCCGTGAATCCGCCGTCGACGACGAACTCGGACCCCGTGCAGTAGGAACTGTCGTCGGAAGCGAGGAAGGTCGCCATCTTCGCGATTTCGGAGGGCAGGCCCGTCCGGCGCATCGGTGCGATGCGCTTCGTGTGTTCCTCGATCATGGCTTCGATGGGCGCGCGGTCCTGGCCCGGTTCTGAAGCGAGCAGGGTGTGGACGTGGCCGGGGTGAATGGAGTTCACGCGGATGCCGCGAGGGGCCAGCTCCATGGCGACGGCTTTCGTCATGCCTCGGACGGCCCATTTGCTCGCGATATAGGAGATGATGCCGGGGGCTCCCACCATGCCATCGATCGAGGATATGTTGATGATCGACCCGCCCCCCGCCGCGGTCATGGGGTCGACCGCCGCGCGCATGCCGAGGAAGACACCGGTCTGATTCACCTCGGTGACCCGGTGGTAGCTCTCGAGCGTCGTGTCCTGGAAGGCAGAACCCTCCGCCGTGCCCGCGTTGTTGATGAGCACGTTGAGTGAACCGAAAGCGTCGAGGGTCGCGGTGACCGCGTCTGCCCAGCTCTCCTCGCTCGTGACGTCGAGCCGAACGGCACGGGCGCGCTCGCCGAGTTCCTTCGCGGTCTGGGTCGCCACCTCCGTCAGCACGTCACCGATGACGACCCGAGCGCCCTCGGACACGAGATCCTCGGCCATCGCGCGCCCGAGTCCCCGCGCGCCACCGCTGATCAAGGCCACCTTGTCTTCGAGTCGTCCCATCGTCTTCTCCTGTCTCAAAACGCCCGCGGCGTCTCGCATTCGGCACCGATTGGATCCGGGGTGCGTAGGGCTCCGCCGATCCGAGGCGCCGTGATTCGATTCGAATCCTGGTTGGTCAGTCGATCTTGTAGAGGCGGGCGGCGGTGCTGTGAAGGACCTTCTCCACGACGTCCTCGGGAATCCCGGCGAAGGCCTTTTCGGCATAATCCGCGGGGGGCAGCGTTGCACCGCCCTCGAGCCCCGGGTGCTGACAAGTGGGATGCGGGAAATCCGTCTCCCACATGACGTTGTCGGGCATGTGGCGAAGCGCGTCGGCCAGTCCATCGCTCTCGAACCAGAAGCAGCCGTAGATCTGGCGCTTGAAATATTCGCTCGGGAGCAGATCGTACTCGGGATGCTCCTTGCGCGTTTCGCTCCCGATGAACTGCCAATCCGCCGCTTCGAGATACGAGGGGATCCAGCCGACGCCGCTCTCGACCGAGACGAAGTCGAGCTTCGGGAAACGGTGGCACACGCCGCCGAAGATCAGATCCGCGAGGCAGACGACGTTCTGCATGAAGATCATCGACGAGGCGCGCGCGAAATTGGCGCGGACGCCCAGCCCTTCCGTGTCGACGAAGAGCTCCGACAGGTCCCCGCCGCCGATATGGAAACTGATCGGCACGTCCGCGTCCTGCACCGCCGCAAAGAAGGGGTCCCAATGCGCATTCGCGACGGAGGGGTATCCGAAGTCCTGGGGCTTCGAGGCGGCGAGGACTGCTTTATGGCCGATCGACACGGCGCGCTCGACTTCCTTGACGCATTCGTCGATGTCCCAGAAGGGCATCGCCGCGACGGGGATCAATCTATTCGGATCCTGACTGCACCACTCCACGAGGAAGTCGTTGTAGGCACGCACGCACTCGAGCATGAGTTCGGGTTCTTTCAACTTCAAGAATCCGCCCGAGCCGAAGCCACCGACGTTCGGGTAGAGCACCTGGGCGTAGATGCCTTCGGCGTCCATGTGTTCGAGGCGCTTCTTCGCGTCGAAGGAGCTCGAAAGGATGTCGTCATATCCCATCGGTCCTTCGGGCGGCGAACCATTGAAGCCCGCCATCGTCGTGAATCCCGGCGAGCCGACCATCTCGTCGCGAATGAACCAGATGTCGCGGCCATCCTGGCGTTTCACGTGGGGCACGGCGTCGCCCCATTTCTTCGTCGAGACGCGGGAGGTCCAGACGTCATGGGGCTCGGTGATATGGGTATCGGTATCGATGGCGCGAATCCGGTCGAAGAGTCTTTCGGTCATGTTGGAGTCCTCTGTATGGGTCGGAGGTTGGGTCGGAGGTTGAGTCGTGACAGAAGTGTTGAATGGGATCCTGATCTGGAGTGCTACCGAGATGTCGAGGCTGCCTGCTCGCTGAGGAGTTCAGCCAGCCTTTCGGTCTTTTGGTCCCCGAGTTCGTGATGAAGCTGTTCCGCCAGCGTACGCATCTCGGCGTCGAGATCGATTCGCTTCGACCCTTGGCGGACCTCCCCGCTCTGATCCGAGGTGCGGGTCGCGGAGGACGGGGTCGATCGGGTCGCCGTCGTGCCTGGGGTAGACGGGATCGATTGGGTGGATGTGGTGGATGAGGAAACGTCGAAGATGTCCTCCTCCGCGTCGATCGAGGCCGCGAGTCTCGCCGCGGTTTCCAGGAATTCGGAGAGGGCACTTCGGCCGAGAGCCCTCGCGATGCGCCGCTCGAGGGTTTCGAGTTCGACGAGGGAGTCTGCGACGAGCTCCTCACCTCGGGGACTCAGGAAGAGGATGGCGCCTCGGCGGTCAGCAGGATCGGATTTCTTGTCGAGGTAGCCGAGGGAATCGAGGTCGCGGGCGATGCCGGCGATCGCCTGCCGGCTCGCCCCATGAATACGCACGAGATCCGAGATCCGGGTCCCGGTGGGACCGACGAAGGGGAGCACCTGGGAGTGGGAGAGCTTGAGTCCAGGGTGGCCATGGGCTGCGGTCGCGTGCATCAGGGCCTGCTGCGCACGCTGCGTGATCAGGGGAAGGGTTCCCACCGTGCGCGTCGACTGCTCGAGGAAGTCGAGACGCGGCGCGTCGGGGAGATCGAGCGCGGTGTAGAGCGCCGCGATCGTCTTCGTGAATTTCGCATAACGTCGGGCGCCCACGACGCCCGCGTAGTCGGAATCGGCGCGGCGGATGATCTCGATCGATCCTTCGACGAGTCGACGCCCGCGCTTCGATAAGTGAAGCAGCTTCGAGCGTCCGTCATCGGGGGATTGGATGCGATCGAGGTAGCCTGCTCGCTCGGCGAGGTTCGCGAGCTGACTACAGGCCTGTTTCGTGACGCCGAGCTGCCGGGCGAGAACCGTGATCGGACTCGGGCGGGTCCAGAGCAGGAAGAAGAGCGGGCCGAGGCTGGCTCGCAGCGAAGCGAAGCCCTGATTCTCGACGAGACCGATCCTCATTCGGGCCTCGAGATCTCGCGACAGCGCCGTCAAGTGCCGAACGGCGTTGTCTCGGGGCCGCAGGACTTCCGTCTGGCCGAAGCGGGGCGATGTCCCGTTCGCAGGTTTCGATTCCGAACGCATGGAATGGATGCTAGACAGCCGTCCACAGATGGTCAATCATATCAACCTATCTGAACACAGATGATTTACCAATTGTGAAGCGCAGTGTCGGTCCCTGCAACGGGGCCCGAGCGCGTCTCGCGATCGGGCTTGGAGGAATAGAAGATGGGGTCTCCCGCGAAACCGGAAGATGGAGTGCGAATCGCGATCATCGGCGCGGGTCCTGGAGGCCTGTGCATGGGTATCCGGCTCAAGCAGGCGGGCATCGAAGATTTCGTGATCCTCGAAAAGGCCGACGGCGTCGGGGGCACCTGGTTCCACAACCGCTACCCCGGCTGTGCGGTCGATCTGCCCTCCTACTTCTACTCGTTCTCCTTCGAGAAGAAATACGATTGGAGTCGTCCCTATGCGCCGCAGTCCGAGTTGTTGGCCTACATGGAAGGGGTCGCCGAAAAATACGACCTGTTGGGCCACTGCCGTTTCGGTCAGGAAGTCGAGCGCGCGAGCTGGGAAGAGGGGGCGGGCGAAGGTCAGAAGGATCACTGGTCGCTCACCCTCGCCTCCGGCCGGACCCTTCGCGCCGAACTCGTCGTGTCCGCCGTCGGCATGTTCAACGGCCTCGTCTATCCGGACATCCCCGGGCAGGAAGACTTCGAAGGTCCTGCCTTCCACTCGGCACGCTGGGATTGGACCGAGGAGCTGGCGGGCAAGCGGATCGGAGTGATCGGCAGCGCCGCCAGCGCCGTCCAGATCGTTCCCGAGATCGTCAAGGTCGCCAAACAGGTCCACCTCTTTCAGCGCACCGCCAATTGGGTGCTGCCGAAGGAAGACGAGCCCTACACGCCCGACCAGCTCGACGAGTTCAGTCGGAATCCCGAGGCCCTCGACGAACAACGCCGGGAGATGTTCGGGGTCATCGATGAAGGCATGACCTTCAAGAACACGGCTCAATTGAAAGAGGTGGCCGCCGCGGGTGAGCACGTGCTGAACCAGGTCGAGGACCCGGTCGTTCGCGAGAAACTCCGGCCGCAGCACCCCTACGGCTGCAAGCGACCGCTGCTCTCGAATACTTTCTATCCGGCTTTCAATCGCCCGAATCTGGAACTCGTGACGGAGTCGATCGAACGGATCACGAAGTTCGGGATCCGAATGGCCGACGGAGAGGAACGGCACGTCGACCTCATCGTCTTTGCCACGGGCTTCGCTGCGACGAAATACCTGTCGGCCCTCGATGTGCGGGGTGCGGGCGGGCAGCATATCGACGACGCCTGGAGCGATGGCGCCAATGCGCATCTCGGAATCACTACGTCGGGCTTTCCCAACCTCTTCATGCTCTACGGCCCGAACACGAATAACGGATCGATCCTCGAGATGATCGAATCCCAGACGAATCACGTCCTGGCCCACATCGAGCGGCTCGACCGCGAAGGACACGCCTGGGTAGACGTGAAGCCCGAGGCGCAGAAGCGCTACAACGAAAAGGTCCAGGCCGCGATTGCGGAGATCCCGGTCTGGAACCACCCGGTGAATGGCTACTACCGTTCCGCGAGCGGTCGGGTCGTGACCCAGTGGCCCTTCTCGATGACCGAGTTCAGGCAGATGACCGAGAAGATCGACCCGGACTCGTACGAGGTCGGTTAGGCACCGTCGGCCGCCGGATCGATGTTGCTGCGCCCCGGGTTAGAGGAGGGCGCGAATGGCCGCTCCCAACCCGCCGAGGACGAGCAGGACATTGGAGAGGAATCCCATCAGGAATCCGGCCGTGCGCTTCTCCGGCGCCTTCACGTATCCCATCCCGTAGAGCGGCCGTCCGATTACGAAGAGCAGGCCGATCCCCGCCGCGATTTGCGGACTGATGAGATAGGAAAAGATCCAGAGGGCGGGCAGGAAGATGATCAACTGCTCGAGCGTGTTCTGCTGGACCCGAAACATGCGTTCCCACTCGGGGTGGCCGCTGACGGCGGGTGCCTGGACGCCGAATTTCTCGCGCGAGAATCCTGCGCGCATCGTGAAGTACATATATTCGAGCAGGGCGACGAGGGTGATGAGGGCGGGCAGTTCCATGGTCGGGAGCTCCTTGAATGTGGGCGAGACACGGGGCGAGAGCCGCTGTCGATCACGCGTCCTCGAACGCTGCGAAGGATGCCCGGATCTCTTGCCCGCTTCTACGCCCCGGTCCAGGGCCGAGACGAGGTCTCGGTCTACGGGTGTGGCTACTCGCGACGCTAGCGCCGCGAAATGGGGCGCGCGCGTACCTTCGGGCTAGCGGGGATCGGCCTTCATGAAGGCCTCGAACTCGGCTTCGTGGTCCGGATGCCAACGAGAGAGGGCAGGGCGATTGCGGGTGAGGTCGCCGGCTGCCCACTCGATCCGTCGGTGGTCCGTCTCGGCGTCGACATCGTTGTCGGGACACAACACGTAGAAATCACCGCGATCGAGGGCCGCGAGCAGATATTCCGCGACCTGGTCCGGGAGCCAGGCGCCGGGCGGTTTCTCCTTCAGGAAGCGCTTGATGAGGCCGGTGTAGGTGAAGCCGGGGACGAGGAGATGAGCCGAGACCGCACAGCCTTCGACCCCGCGAAGCTGGAGCGCGAGGCTTTCGGTCAAGCTCTTGATCGCGGCCTTGGAGGCGTTGTACGCGGCGTCGCCGGGCGGGTTCGTGATGCCCTGCTTCGAGCCGGTGTTCACGATCGCGCAGGGCGTTCGCTGGTCGATCATGCCCTGGGCGAAGGCCTGCAGGCCGTGGACGACCCCCATCAGGTTGACGCCCAGGACGCGCTTCCAGCCGTCGAGATTCTCGGTCGGGTTTCCACCGCCGCCGGTGCCGGCGTTATTCATCAAGAAGGCGACCTCGCCGAAGCGGGCCAGCACCCCGTCCCGCAAAGCCAGGACCGAATCGAACTCGGAGACATCGGTCGCGATGGCGAGGACCGCGTCCTGTCCACGCGGGGCGATCTCGGCGAGTCCCTCGGCCGCTTCGCCGAGGGCGCCCTCGTCGAGATCCGCAATACAGAGGTTCAGGTCGAGGGCCGCCAGCCGGCTCGCGGTAGCGAGACCGATGCCGCTCGCGCCGCCGGTGATGACTGCGGTTCGGTTGGGGGTGAGTGCGGGATGGGGCATCGATTGAATTTCCTCTCGCTCGTGGCGGGTAGCGATCTGCGCGACCGCGCTAAGCGGTGCAATGGTTTCGGGAAGACTGTGCGACGGGACACGAGGGAGAGCGCTGCCCGAGGGTCGCAGATCCGCCAGCGTGGATCGTCCCGGCTACTACCCCGCCAAGCGTACAGTGTCTGAGACGTGGACCGAAGAATGCACCCGGCACACGGCCTGCACTGTGGTTGGGGATGCAACCCACCACATCGATTCGTCGTCCCCCCTTCTGTCCCAACCCCCGGTGCAATTCCAGAAAGAATCCGAAGACTTGGCGCTTTGTCAGGAAGGGGTTCTACCTCCGCGATCGAAGACCCAGACGAATTCAGCGGTACCGCTGTTCTCATTGCCGCCGCTACTTCAGTTCACAGACCTTCTCGACCACCTACTGGCTGAAGCGACCCGATCTCCTCGAGTCGACCTTTCACCGGATCGTGTCGTGCTCCGGAATGCGGCAGATCGCGCGTGAGGCCCAAGTTTCGCACTCGACAATTCGACGGCTGTGCGACCGCCTCGGTCGACACTGCTTGCTCTTTCAGGAGCGGATGAAGCCGACAACCTGTCCGGCGGAACCCCTCGTGTTGGACGGCTTTCGGACCTTCGAGCACAGCCAGTACTGGCCGATGGATCTGAACCTCGTGGTTGGGACGTCTCTATTCGTCTACGGATTCAATGATGCGGAGCTGCGGCGCAGTGGCACGATGCGGCCGGCACAGGCCGTGAAGCGGACGATTCTGGAAAAGAAGTTCGGAAGGCCTGAGGGTCGAACGACGGAGAACCGGGTGGTCGAGTTGCTTCGACGCGTGATTCCAGAACGTGGTGAGGTGGTTCTTCGCTCAGATGAACACCAGGCCTATCCAAGGGCGATGGCGAAGCTTTCGGATCGCACGTTTCATCACGAACGAACGAGTTCGAAGGCCGCTCGAACCACACGGAACCCACTTTTTCCGGTGAATCTCACGGACATGTTGCTGCGCCACTGCAGTTCGAACCACAAGCGCGAGACGATCGCGTTCTCGAAGCGAAGGCAATCGATCTTGTACCGAGCGGCGATCTGGACCGTGTGGCGGAACTATATGAAGGATCGATCGGAGAACCGAAAAGTGGGGCCGCCGGCGAAGGCGCTGGGGCTCGTGAAGCGTTCGCTCTCGGTCGGCGAGGTTCTTGGGCGACGTCTATTTCCAGACCGGGCGGGGATCCGCGGCTGGCTCAGGCAGTGCTATTTCGGGCGGATCGAGACGCGGGCGATTGAGAATTGTGTGGTGCACCGGGC
>JAPIWU010018917.1:0-20217 GCA_037576205.1 Pyrocystis lunula | reverse complement strand
CGTCAATGCCCAGCCTTGCGTCCGCGGTTTCTACCCGATAGGTACCCGCGGGTAACACGATATCTGCTCCACCGATAATCCCCTCACCCACGACTTCGCCAGCTTCATTCAGCACTTTAAACGGCCCGGAGATTACGGTGCGCAAGGATTGCAGCAGTTCTTCAGCGGATTGTGCATCAAAATAGCTTCCCCCACCCAGGCTGGCCCACTGTTCAAAGTCCGCCTTGAGCGCCTCATCATCAATGGCGAAACCAACGATTGAGAGCTGTATCTCCAGGCCTTTTGCGCGCAGCGACTTAATGACCGCCGCTGGATCGCCTTCACAGGTTTCTTCACCATCCGTGATCAGTACGATCGTCTTTGGTCCTTGCGCCGTTGCCAGATCGTTCGGCACCAGGGCGAGCGAATCTGCTATGGGTGTTTTAGCCAGGTTCATGGCGTTGACGCTGGCGATAAGCTGTGACGTTGCAGCGCGGTCCAATGCTTGTAAGGGCACGACCAGATCCGTGCGGCAACTGTTCGCTTCCTGGTGACCAAACACACGCATGGCAAACTGCTGCTCGTCGGCCAGATACTCAGCAACGATATTCTGAAGCACAGCTTTAGCGATCTCGATACGCCGCTCACCTGATTCGGTGCGTTGCAGCATGCTGCCTGACGCGTCCAGTATCAGCTCTACCGCACCCACGCCTGTCGTCGAGTTCCCGCCAGTTGTCCCCGTCCGCTCAAACGACACAGAGAGACGCCCTGCGGGTTGAATCAGAATTTCACGCGTCGCCAACACCTGACCGGTTTGCGTAGTCACGTAACGCAGCTGGTAACTCCCTTCAACGTCCGGGAGATTCATCAGAACCGGGTTACGCCCGCTCAGAATCGCAGCTTTCGCAAGCACTTCCTGGGTTGCAGTGTCCACCAGCTGAATCTGATCATAGTTATTGCCGGGCCCTGTCCATCCCACATCCAGAGGACTGCTTGCGAGTGCCCGTGCAGGCGCCTGAATCGCAGCATCAACCCCAACGATGACGAACGGTCTGCGCGCCAGCACATGACCTTCCCGCGCGGTCAGGTAACGCCATTCATAGTTACCCGCCTGCTCTGGCAGTCGAACAGTCACGGGATTGCGCCTGCTGACAATCGCGCTTATCGCCGCCGGTTTGGCATCGTCTGCAGCGCTGGCTGGAAACAGGGCGATTTTGTCGTACTGATTACCCGGGCCTTGCCAACTTACCTCCACCGTAGCGCCGGTTCTGGCCTGATCTGCCGCCTCCATCGCGGTTTCAACACCCACCACCGTAATCGGGTGGCGTGCGAGAACACGCTTGTTCATGCGTGTGACATAGCGGATTTCGTATTCACCCGGGGTTTCTGGCATTTGCAGGATTACCGGGTTTTTGCGCAGCACCGTGGCACTGCTCACAGCCTTTGCGTCATCCGCAGCACCCGCTGGATAGAGCAGAATGAGATCGTAGCTGTTGCCGGAACTTTGCCATTGCACTTCCAGCTGCGACCCCAGATTGGCCTGATCCGCCGCTGTCAGCGACGTGGGTGCATCCACCAGGGTGATGGTCTGGCGGGCCAATACCTGTTTCGCGCTGCGAGACCAGTAGCGGATCTCAAACTGGCCAGGATCATCAGGCATCACCAGACTGACGGGATTCTTCTGGCTGAGAATGCTGGTGCTGGTGATGCCCGAGGCGGCGTCTGGCGCGGCCGGGTCGAGCACATAAATCGAATCGTAGTTTTCACCCGGCCCCACCCAGGAAATCTCCACCGTGGCGCCGGTGAACGCTTCGGCGGGTGATGTGAGGCTGGCTTCCGCCGCATGGGCAAACTGCACCGAGGCTATGAGGTAGAAAACGAAAAATAATATTCTCATTGAGCTATCTTCCTGACCTTTATCCTTCCTGACCGTTATCCTTCCTGATCTTCATCTGCTTCCGCATGCGAAGTGAAGGAGCGCGTCTCTTTGAGTGCGTCCAGCCAGTAGCCGGAGCTGACAATATTTACCACCAGTGCGCCTTCTTGTGAAGGTTCGCTCTGCACGGTCCAGACGATGCGATCGGCTTCGGGAAAGCTCGCCCCCGCAATCTGCTCGCCAAAAAGTCGATGCAGCGTGGCGTGGTTATCCATCCCGTCAGCCAGCAGGCGGACCAGGAACGACTCACGCAAAGGTGCCTGCAGGCATTCGCCGGCGGCTTTGTTAGCGGCAGTGACTGAGATGGACAGATGCACGGCGTCTGGCTTTGGAAACCGTCCTGGGGATGCTTCATAGAGCAAACTTCCGATGTTGAACAACTCCTCGTGCAGCGCCGGGTCTGCGTGCTCTTCCCACAGCTTCTCGTCTTCCATTTCATTGGCCATGTTGCTGATTTGGCCCTCGTTAAGCTGCTCACCCAGCACGTACTGCAACAGAGCGGCAGCAGCATCGGCAGGTTCCAGATCCTGCAGAGACATCAGACACATGTCCCGCAACTCCGCTTCCTCAATTTCGTCAACGTCGTCAAACTCCAGCTGGCGCAGAATGTTTCTGAAATCCTGGGGCTGCCAGCGGCCCGGCATTTCCTTAAGTTCGCGGAAATCTTCAATCTGCACGGTGTACTCAGCTTTCATATATGCCCTTATTGTTCGACAGAAGGACGCACGACAAGCACGTCACAGGACACGTCATGCAGTACATCGTTGGTGGTTGACCCGATCGCCCAGCCCAGACCATGATTTTCGCCCGAACCGATGATTAATAGATCAGCGTCATAGTTGCGGATGGCGGCATCCAGCGTTTGGGTGACATCTTCGTCCTGAATCAGCACTTCCATGCTGGACCAGTTTGATTTTTGCAGATAGGCGTCGCACAGATCGAGCAGGCGTTGGGTACGCTTGCGCTTGTCCGGTGGGACCACGCAGATGACATGGGTGGCCGATGGTTCGACCTGCGTAGGTTTGAGCACTGCGTGACTGTCCGCCAACACCTCTTCCGTGATGCGCGAACCATCGATGGCAATAATGGCACTGGAAATCGCCACGTCCGGGTCCTGACGGTGGCAGGCGTAAACGTCAATACCCTTTGCCAGTCGCAGCACGTCAGTCGTCGTGGTACCCCATACGTGTTCGCTGCCGGTACGACGTTTGGGGTTCAAAACGATGAGGTCACTGTGGCGTTGTTCGGCGAGGCCGGCAATGACTTCGCCTGGAATTCCGATCTGAACGTCGACCTCCAGGTCAGGAAAACGCGCAAGTGCCGCTTGCTTTGCCTCATTCAGCAGGGTCGGACGGTCGACCACATCGGCGGTGAAAAAACCCTTGCCGGACAGTAGCGCAGGCCGAAGCGCGCAGGCCACGCGTAAACTGGCTGAGTAATCACTGGCGAGGCGGCGACCGGTAATCACAGTTGAGTCATCGGCGTGAATCAGGTCGACGGTGGCCATTACGTTTACATACATCTATTCGTTGTCCTGGCATGGTGCAGTGTGCAACTGGAAGTATGCGCGGGACAGTGAGAGGATGCGAGAAGTGTCATTTCCGGCTGGGACGGGTGTGTTAGGGTTGTTACCTGCAGAAGTTTTGTGATTTAACGCATGAACGCCGACGTAGATGTCACCCAGTTGTTGCGCGCCTGGCAAGCGGGAGATCAAACCTCTCGAGACAAACTGTTTTCACTGGTCCACAAAAACATGCACGCAATTGCGCGCAACATTCTGCGGGCAGATCGGCAACGGTATGTGTTGCAGGCGACTGAGCTGGTTAACGAGTGTGTCCTGCGCCTGTTTGGCATCAACAATCTTGACTGGCATGACCGGGCTCATTTTATCAGTGTCGCCAGTACCACCATGCGCCGCATTCTGGTCGACGAGGCGCGGCGTCAGCAGGCTGCTAAACGAGACGCCATCGAAATCACCTTTGTAAACGATAAATTCGGCGAGGCGCAGCGACCGCTGGAAATTGGCGAGCTGGATTTAGCACTTACCCATCTGGGTGAAGTCTCTGCAGAACTGGTGCAAGTTGTCGAGCTGAAATACTTTGGTGGTTTAACCAATGAAGAAGCCGCAGCAGTGTTAGGTGTTTCTGAGTCCACCGTGAAGCGCTCCTGGCGAACGGCTCGTGCCTGGTTATTCAACGAGCTGAACAAGCAAGACTGAGCGACCGGGTTAGTTACTGCGCCGCTGCCATCTGCTGCTGTGCGTTTTCCAGAGTCCGTTGATAAAGATTCACACGTTCGTGGCCAGCACCATACAGCTGTAGATAGAAATCGTAAGCACGTTGCAGCAGCGGCACTGCCTCCTGATATTTTTCCAACTCTATATAGGTTTTACCCAGGGCGTGGTCGGTCGCGGCAAACCACTGACCGTAAGCCTCTCCAGAACCTTGTCGAATTCTCTTCGACTCGATCAGCGACGCTGCGGCAAGTTCAAAATTACGCTCTGCAAACGCAAGTTTGTAATCGGTGAAATAGACGAGAGAGTGATAAGAGGCAAATTCCGGCGTATTCTGCAACAGCACTTCTCTGGCCGGTGCATAGACCTGAGCGGCCTCCTCTACGCGCCCCACATCGATCAATCGATCAGCATGATACAGATGGATATAGGCGTACATCAGGCCATCGCGGGCGAGCTTGGAAAGACGGGCGGTTTCCACAGCTTTCGTGGTAAACGTGAGCGATGTTGCGTGATCTCCAACCTGGTTTGGCCCCAGTGACTGAATCAGATAGAGCCATGCAAGGCTCGAGTAGGCTGATTCACCCATGTCCTGGGCGATAGCCACGGCTTCGTCGATCAGTAGATCCGCCTGCTGGCCGTCACCAAACGCATGATAAACATTGGTTAACATGGACAAGAGGGTGATCCGCTGATGCTGCGGAACTGCGGCACCTGACTGCCTTAATATGCCCAGCGAACGATCCGCCAGCACTCTTGCCGCGTCTGTTTGTCCGGAGAGAGCACGCACATTGGCACAGGTGCCTAAATAAAAAATCCGGTTCATTACCTCGTCAGCAAAAACTGAGTCATGTTCCAGCAGCACATCACAAAGTTCACTCGCGCCGGCGATATCACCTGTCTGCTGCAGATGGGCTATTTGTGAATACAGAATTGTCGATCCCAGCTGGGTATAGCTAAGGCCTGAATCCTGCTGAATGGCAGTCGCTGCTTCGAGCATGCGCTCTGACTCAGGGTACAGTTGCAGGGTGCCATAGACCCGCCCGAACAAAGCATATACCTGTGCCCGGGTGATCGGGTCAGCCGCAAATTCCTGTGCGATCAGCGATTCAGAAACTTCCAGCAACTGCCGCAGGCTGGCTTCAGGACCCAGATTGGTACCGCTGTTTGGGTCGATGGCGACAAACACTGAACTCAGGAAACGTGACATCGATTCGGCGCGTATGGTCTGCTGCTCAGCAATATTGGTTTGATAGATCGAGACGATCAGTGCGGTAATCAGGGCCATGATCCCCAGGCCCGCCGAGGCCAGGGCAAACTTGTAGCGACTGACTACCTTACTCAGCAGGTATCGCCAGTCATCACCGCGTGACTGAATGGCGCGGTTGTTCAGGTAACGATCAATGTCATCCGCCAGCGCAGCGACGGACGTAAAACGTCGCTCCGGATCCGGGTGCATAGCGGTACTGATGATGACGTCCAGGTCGGATGTCCTGGTTGACTGTGGGCGTTGTATCGCAGTGTTGAAGGCTTCCTGATAGCCCTGTCCACGAACGTTATACGGCTGTCGGCCATAAACCAGGTTGTAGAGGAAGACGCCCAGAGAATAAACATCAGAGCCGATGGTGGCGGGCTCGCCGACCAGCCGTTCAGGCGCGGCAAAATTCGGGGTCAGAGGCGCAGGGTTCACCGTGGTCAGGTCCTGCTCGACACCTGCCTGGATCTCCTGGGTCATCTTGGCCACACCGAAATCCAATAACTTCGGCACACCATCAGCCGTCACCAGGACATTTTCCGGTTTGATGTCCCGATGCAGAATCAGATTGTTATGGGCGTAACTGACAGCATCGCAAACCTGCTTGAAGAGCTTCAATGTTTCTGTCTCTGGCCTTGAAGGATCATGGACCAGAGGTTGCCCCTCAACGTACTCCATGGCGATAAACGCCAGTTCCTGATCCGTGCCGCCATCGATCAGACGGGCAATATTGGGATGTTCCAGCCCCGCCAGGATTTGTCGCTCGTTTAGAAAGCGCGCCTGTCCCTCGGGTGTGGAACTCTGGTTTGCCAGTATTTTGATGGCAACGGTCTGGTCGAAATCGCCGGCGATGCGCTTGGCCTTGTACACCGCCCCCATGCCGCCCGCGCCGATCAGTTCAATAATCTGGTAGCGGTCAAACCTCTGGCCCGGGGTGAGGGCTTCAGCAAACTGCCATACACCACCGGTTGGCAGCATGCTTTCGGCCTTGCTGTCTGCATCGTGTAAGGCCAGCACAGCGGATGCCAATTCGGGGTCGTGGGCGCAGGTCGCTTCGATCCAGGCCTTACGGGTGGCTGCCGGCTGTTCCATCGCTGCGGCGAAAACTTTCAGAACCTGGTCGTGCATACCCGGTATGTTGGAGTCAGAGACATAGCAAACATATTTAAACGAAATTCGGTGATCTGCATAGCATGATGATGTAACACCTCAAGGGTGCACTGACAGCTGCGTTGTCCGGTTGAGATTTTTTACGCCTCTATTACATCAAATCAGCCAGCCTGGACTTTTATCTGCGATAATCTGGCTCAACGTTTGTCACGCAACTGAGAAAATCTGATGTATAAGAAATCACTCCTCATCCTGAGCCTCGCAGCCTCAGTTGGCCTTGCAGGAAATGCGCTTGCCGTTACCAAAAATAACCCCGTAGAGCACGCCGAAGGCAAGATTGAAAAGCAGGTAGAGAAGTCGACTGCTGTTAAAAAACAGGCCAAACAGTACGATAAAAACAAGCAAGCGAAATACAAAGACAGCAAGAAAAAAGACGGCGATTATAAGCAAGCCAAATACAACAAAGACAAGTACGGCAAAGACACGTACAACAAAGAAAAGCAGATCAAATCCAAAGATCAGCTTAAGAAAGCTGAATATCATCAGGCCAAAGACAAAGATGGTCGCGTGAAAAGTGCCGCAGCTGGCTCAGACAAGTCAAAGGAAATGCGGGCTCGTAGTAAAGATGGCAAGGCGATTAAGGAAGAGGTCAAAGCGTCTGGTGGCAAGGTGCAGGGTAAGAAGCCCTGGTGGAAGTTCTGGGGCGAGTAGACGCTAAAGCTACCGCTGCAGGAAAGCTTCCCGCAGCACCGGTTCCACGCGCGCGAAGTCGCCGAAGGTCTGGCCGTGGGTATTGATGTTTACCGCGATGGAGAGCCCGAATTCCGGATAAACAACCAACCAGCTCATAGCCCCTTTGGAAACCCCGCCGTGATGTGCATAGGACAGCACACGGCCGTTGGATTCCTGATCTGCATAAAAGCGCCAGCCTAACGCGTAGCGCTGTTCGTTCACCTCACCGTTCGCAAGCACCTGGGGCGTCCACATCGCATCGCGGGTCCCCGTGCTGATAAACGTCGGGTCGAGCCAGGCATTGCCAATCAGCGCAAGTTCCGCTGAGGTCGAAACAAGCCCACCGCCGGGCCAGCGCTGGGACAGATCAAAGTCTGCCCAACGCCCTGCTTCACCTGGGCGTATGGCGTAAAACGTCGCCAGATCGGGGCGCGGGGTGCCGTCATTGTCCAGACCGGTCGCGGCAAGGCCTAACGGGCGCAATACAGTTTGCTGCAGCACTTCTGCAAAGCTCACGCCCTGTTGGCTGGCCATCACCGCGCCGATCAGATTGGTGTCGAAGCTGGAATAGTGGAAATCTGTACCCGCCTGAAACAGCAGTTCGCTGTCGTCAAATATTTCCAGACTGTCGCGCACCGTGTCGTAATGACGGCATCCGCACAGGGTCAGGTAGAAGCCCTCATAGTCCGTATTTTCTTCATACCCCGGCAAGCCCGCGGTATGCGAAAACAGCTGCCGCAATGTGAAGTCTTGCCACGCCGGGTTCGGTAGAGGATCCAGATAGGAGGCTATCGGCACGTCCAGGCTGAGTTCTGCGCGATCAATCAGTCTTGCTACTGCCGTTGCGGTCACTGCTTTCGAGGAAGAGCCAATGCGCAACTGCGTATCAGGCGAAACCGGTATTGCAGGCGCCAGGCTCTGCCAACCGGCGCCGCCGCGCCAGAGCAACTTGCCGTTTTGTGCAACGGCTGCGGTGATACCGGGAAAGCCCTGTTCACGACGATGCGCGCTGAGCGCGGCGATCGCGGTGGCGGCAGCCTGCGCATACCCAGGGTCAGATACCTCGCTGTAGGTGGGTGCATCTACTTCAGGCAGGGGTTGCCAAGGGCCAGGCGCAAGCCATACCAGATACATGGTCCAGAGCGCAACGGCGACCGCCACCACCAGGGTGATAAACGTGGTAAGAACCGGGTGTCGACGAACCCATGCGCGCATGCTGTACTCCGCTTTGCTGGTTAAAGGCTGTGCTCCCCAAACAGAGGATCACCGCCCAACAGTGCGGGAGTCTAGGTACTTTTGATACTCGCGTCACGGTATGAATGCGGCCTGGCTTTGTATGCTGTATACCTACCTAGCCGGCATGAGGCGCCTGGATGTTCAACAAACGCAAAGCCCCCGAATCCCCCCCGCTGGAACCCAGTCCAGTCAGAAAGGAAGCTGACTCAGTCAAACCCCAGACCGCCGACGCCACGCGTTCGGCCGTAACCTCGAACCCAAGGAACACAGCAATGATAGGCGCAAGTATCAAAATCAAAGGTGATATCAGTGGCGAAGAAAACCTGCAGATCGACGGGCAGGTTGAGGGCAAGGTAGAACTGCCCCAGCACGATCTGACGGTCGGTGAGACCGGCATCGTTACCGCTGACCTCAACGCCAGAACCATCAAAATTCACGGCAACGTGACCGGTGACATCCAGGGTTCTGAAATGGTGGTCGTATCCAAGACCGGCAAGGTGCTCGGCAATATCGTCGCCCCGCGCGTCACACTTGAGGATGGCGCTCAATTCAAGGGCAGCATTGACATGAGCCCCGCAGAAAGCAGCAGCGCACCACCCAGGGCTGCACCCGCAAAGGCCGACCCTGCGCCGACTGGCGAAGCAGATAACACTGCTGACAAGCAGGCCAGTTCGGCTGCCTGATGAGCATATTGTCCCTCAGAAAATCTGGGGGCAATGCCTGGGGTAAAAACCGCGATAAACAGGCGTCGCTGATCGACAGCGAACTGCTGGCCGGCGTATTCGCCAACCACAATACAGACGACCGTATTCACGTGCTCGATGTCGGTCTGGGCGTCGCAGATACCGTGGAAGTTCTGCAACAGTTTCGCTGCAAAGTCTACTTCCTGGACCTGTTGGGTGTCATTGAAACTGAATCTATCGACGGTATTGCCGCGGTGTTCGCGGAATATTCTGGTGAGCTGTTCGATGTCTGTCTGTTCTGGGATCTGTTGCATCGTCTGGCTCCCGCACAACTTTCTCAGTTGAGCAACGAACTCGAACCCTATATCTACAGTCGTACCCAGGCCCATACACTGGTTAATCCAGCAGCCAGCGAAACCTATCGGCTACGCGGTGTGAATCAACTGGCGGTTACCCCTGGCGCTGGACACGAATATCCAACGCGCTCGCTCACCCGCCTGCTGCAACATTTTCAGTGTTTCGAAATTCTAACAGACGAATTCCGAACGGACGGCCGCCTGGAGATGGTGCTGCAGACGCCTCAGAAACGGTAAGACTATGGCCAACGTTGCTTGACGTGGCGAATCGCCCAGTCGTGACAAGCATCGTTGAGCCGATACGCATGACCGGGAAGGGTCGTCTCTATGTACTTTCGAAAGCAGGCTTTCTGCAGGCTGAGGGCAAAGCTTCTTTTTTCATTATCCAGCGACGGTGAGGTTGGCGGCTTCACTGCGCAACCACAGAGAATCAGAACCAGGCTGGCAGCGACAATCAACTGTTGCATTTGCGGCACTCCGTTGTAGAAGTGCGGCTCAGCTTGCGAAAAGGGAGCGGATCAAGGCGACCTGAAAGCGTACCGTTCCCGTGCTGTTTTGGTACCGCGCTATACACGCGCCGTTTTCGAACGGTAGGATGTGGGAATGCGAAGGGAGTATCGAATTGGCACCTGGCGCGTGCGACCAGAGCTCAACCGTCTGGAGAACGAGACGGGAGAAGTTCGTGACCTGGAGCCTAAAACGATGGACGTGCTGAGCTGTCTGCTGGAGCAGGCCGGCGAAGTGTTGTCGTCTGAGCAGATACTGGATGTGGTCTGGCCTAAGGGCTACGGTGACATCGGTATGGTCAAGAAGCGCATTGCACAGATTCGCAATGCCCTGGGTGATGATGCGCGTCATCCCAAATATATTGAAACCCTCAACAAGCGGGGTTATCGCATCATTGCGCCAGTTCGTTCTCAGGCCCATGTGGCCGGGAGCACAACCGATACTCCCGATCGCACATCACCAATTCAGGGATTTCGCCGTTATCCCATGATTGTTGCGTTCGTAGTACTGGTTGCGACCGGGGTATTGGTCTGGCAGTTCCTGACGAATATCGAGGATGTGCCACCTGCGAGGTTGAGCCAGCAGATCACCATGTGGCTGGCTCCTTTTGACAAGCCCACGGCGCTCGTATTAGAGGCTGATGTGCTGGTACACAACCGCGACCAGCTCCAATCCGCCCTTTTAAATACTCGCTCGATCAAGTTCACAGATGATCCGCTGGAGGCTGACTTCAAGCTCGAAGGGACTGTCGAGGAAGCCAACGGCGATTTGCAGACAAGGCTCCGCCTGACGGATGTGCAGCGTAGTATCCCGTTGTGGGAACACACTTTCATGCAAACGGGGCGTGACGGTGAGTTTGTTCAGGCCTCATTGGCTGCCTCGTTGCTCTCTACCATCAGCTACTGGCTGGTGGTTCATCAGACCATGATTGAGCGAGATTTTCTGCAACATGCCGATGCCATAGATGAGTTCACCTACGGCCAGATTGAATGGCACGCATTCGTCTTAGGTGCGGGTGGCAACCCGCTGGTGGCGGTCGAGCATTTTAAAGCTGCACTGCGACTCGAGCCCACCTTCTGGCTACCGCAGCTGCAGTTGACAATACTCTACGCTAACCGCCTGGGTCCGCCAGTGAACTACGCAGAACACGTACGGCGTACCCACCAGGCGGTGCGGCGCACGCTCGAGCTGCGTCGCTTGCATGGCAAAATTGTGGCCGACGACATGGTATGGGAAGGCGCCGTTGCCATTGCCAGCCAACGCCTGGAGTTAGACTATGCCTTCAGCGAGCAGATGTGGCACGCCGCTCGAGATCGCGGCTGGAATGCGGGTGTGGTGCTCTCTGAACTGGCCGGCATCGCTGCGGCTCAGGGAGAACTGGAGCGCGCGATACGCTACTACCAGGCGGCCAGATCCGGCGATGCGAAAATTAACCAGACCGCAGCTGCGACGTGGCTTGGCTACACTCTTATTGCTGCCGATCAGTTGCCCAGGGCACGCGAAGTATTGGGTGATGCGGCACTCACATTACCCAACCAGGGAACGATTCCGATCTACACGCATGTCCTTAATGTGTTCACAATGTTGTTGCAGAAAGACCCGGGCGCTGCTGCCGCCTTGCGGCAAGCGTGGCAGCGCTACGGTGGAGAGGAACCAGTATTGTTCGCTGGCATTCTGGCGCTTGGTGGAATGGAGCGGGAAGCCAGGGCAGTGCTCGCCAGCTTGGAAAAACTTTACCAGAGCGGCGTCTCCAGACGAAATTGGCATGGTGTAATCGGTCATCTCTTTCTCGGCGAGTTGGATCAAGCATTCGTCTGGCTCAATCGTGCAGTCGAGAACCGTGAAGTTAACCATTTCTCCCATCTTAGACATGCAAGCTATCTGGATCCCATGCGCGTCGACCCTCGTTTCGACCGCGTTCTCGAAAGATTGCGCGAACTAGAAGGCGTACCGAGCGCTCTGCGCCAGATTGTGGCCGAACACGAGGATGCACTACGATCCAGTCATCCAACCGTTGAATAGCGCTACCCTTCACTGAAAGTGAGCTAAGCGCCAGCCACGATGCAGGCGCCTGCAAATAACGTTAAGCTGCCTAAAACCGCGGGAGCCAGGCTTGCAGATAGAGCATCTGGTCAGCTTCACATCAGCACTGCTACTGCTTTCCCTGCTGGCCGAGCCCGTCGCCCGCTGGGTGCGTCTACCGCATGCTTCGGTACTGGTCGTGTTTGGTGCCATCGGTGCCTATATCACCACCCAATTGCTCGGTTGGGACCTGGGATTGCGTGCGCAGAGCTTTCACGACCTGATTTTCTTTGTCTTTCTACCGATATTGATCTTCGAGGCGGCCTACAAAATATCGCTCAGCAAGTTGCTGCCCAACATCGGCGTGGTGCTCTTTCTAGCGGTCGTCGGCACGATCCTCACCACGTTATTCAGTGGCACGCTGCTGTACTACGGCATCGGTCACGCAACCGGATTTCCCTGGATTGCGGCGCTGCTGGCTGGGGCTTTGTTAGCGGCGACCGATCCTGCAGCTGTAATCGCGCAACTCAAGCAAGTTGGTGCGCCGGAACGACTCGGTATCCTGCTGGAGGGCGAAAGCCTCTTTAACGATGCCACCGCGATCGTAGTGTTCAGCTTGTTCCTAACCCTGGCGTTGATGCCGGAAAGCAACGTAACCCTGGGCTTTGCCGGGCTGGAGTTTGCACGTATCTTTTTTGGCGGTGCAGCCATCGGCGGGATTACCGGACTGATTGCCGTACGGCTGTTACGCAAAATGACGGATCCGATTCTGGTGTCAGCACTGACGCTGGTTGCCGCCTACGGCAGCTACTTAGCCGCCGAACTGCTGGCTCATGCATCGGGCGTGATGGCAATTCTCATAGCAGGCTTACTGGTGGCGCGCGAACAAGCTGTGCTGGATCAAGTGGCAAAACGCCACACAGGACACCTGTGGAGCACTTTGGGCTATGTAGCGAATGGCGCGGTGTTTCTGCTGGTTGGAGTCACCATAACCGTAAGCATGTTTACCGAGCGTTGGCTGGCCATGCTGATTGCCATTGGCGCAATGTTTGTGGCGCGCGCGGTAGTTACCTTTGTCGGGTTGGGGGTGGCGAATCTGGCACTTAAGGATAAAGTTTCTGCGACCTATCAAACTGTCATTGTATGGGGCGGATTGCGTGGGGCAGTCACTCTGGCGCTGGCGTTGGCCCTGCCGGTCAGCCTGGATTACTGGTTCACCATTCAATCCATGGCGTTCGGGGTGGTGTTGTTTACCTTGTTTGTCCAGGCGCCAACCATGCCCTGGTTGTTGCGCCGTACTAAGCTCGTGCACAACCAGCCGGACGCCTGATAAGTCAGAGCCACCGCCCGCCAGGCGTCAGGTCGGGATCTTACCCAGCAGTTCTGCCAGGCGATTCAAGTCAGATTTGCTCAAGCGCGTGCTGAGTGACTGTTTAAGCGCGTCGGCATAGACAGGCCACATGGCTTGTCGCAACGCTGCGCCTTTGGGTGTTATTTGCAGGACCCTGCCTCGGCCATCGTCGTCAGCGGTGGTTTTTGTGAGCAGCCCTTTTGCCGCCAGTCGGTCCACCAGCCGGGAGACGTTGTGCTGCGGCAGAAGCAGCGCATCTTCCAGTTCATAAAGGCGCAGGCCCCCCTCAGCGCTTTCCAGTTCCCAGAGTACGTCGTACCACGCCAGGGGTGGATGCCCCTTTTCTTTCAGCGCGTGTTCAACCTGAGTAGAGGCGGAACGATAGGCGCGCACCAGGCGCACCCATGACTGGGTGATTTCGGCAGAAAGTTTCATACGGCGAATATATATGCATTTGCATTTATTTGCCAGCGATGGTTAAATCCGCTACACATACATGCAATTGCATATTTAATCCAAAAAGGAGCTTAGACCATGCCCCCAGACGAGTTACACCTTATCAGCCACCACCTGTGTCCCTTTGTGCAAAGAGCGATAATTGTGCTGCAGGAAAAAAGTGTTCCATTCAGAAAAACCTATGTAGATCTGGCGAATAAACCCGCCTGGTTCGCTGAGCTTTCACCGCTGGGCCGCACCCCGGTCCTGAAGGTGGGAGAGGCGGTATTGTTTGAGAGTCAGGTGATCGTTGAATACCTGGACGAAGTCACCCCCGGATCGTTGCATGCGCACGATGCGTTGACCAAGGCGCGAGAGAGAGCCTGGATAGAATTCGGCTCGGAAACGTTGCTCGCTATCGCGGGGTTGTACAGCGCCAGCACCGCCGAGGACTTTGCGGACAGACAGACAAACCTCGCCGCTAAACTCAAGCGTGTGCAACAGGAAGTCGCCGGACCGTATTTCGCCGGCGAATCCTTTCGCATGATAGATGCAGTGTGGGCGACCGTATTCCGTTACTTTGACGGCTTCGAGCAGATCGGGTGCTTCGTGGATTTCGGTGCCCTACCTCGCGTGAGGGAATGGCGAGCAACGTTAGCTGCCCGCCCATCGGTGCGTGCGGCAGTGACCCCGGATTACGCAGAGCGTCTTTACGATTTTCTGCAGGCGAAAGGCTCGCATCTGTCCTTGTTGATGGTCGGAACGCGTTAGAGCAACCCACTCAAACGCGGATTGGGAATCTGTCTTCCCTATTTATGACAGTAGGGTAAGGTAGCAGGAGATCATTCAATCGCGTCACAAGGAGCACCACATGTCGAATAACGACCAAACATCACCGAGGCCTGAGTTTATTCCCCTGGAGGAAGCGGCGGCCATGACCAGCGGTACCCGGGTGACCTTTATCCCCGGTATTCCGGCATTGTATTCAGAAGCGCTGAAAAACATCTGCTATGCCAAAGGCATTCCCCTGATCCGTGCGCTGCATCCGATGATGGGCATCGACGAGGCCACCGGTAAAGACCGTCAGGCACCGCTCTACGAACTCACCCGTCAGACCAGCCTACCTACCATGTTTCACAACGATGAGCGGCCTAGAAACGTGTGGATCGAGCAACTCGCATTGGCGGATCAGATTGGCGCGCCGGGTAGCCCGCAGTTGATTCCCAGTGACTTTGAGCAACGCGTCGAGGTCTTTGGCCTGTGTGCCGTGGTGCTGGCAGAGGATGGTTTCATCTGGAATATGCGGCTGCTGGGCGATAGTCCGCTGGCGCGCAAGTACGGCTATGGGGAGGAAGCGAGCTCTCAAGCACCGGGCAAAATGGCCGAGGCACTCGGCGTTATTGAGCGCCGCCTTGCTGCGCAGGAAGCGCGTGACTCACGCTATCTGGTCGGCGACTCCGTCAGTGCTGCAGACATCTATTGGGCGACGATGAGCATAGCCCTGGTGCCTCCACCGCCTGAGATCATGCCGGTGACCCAGGAAAACAAGGGCATGCTGAAGTACTTTGCAAGAAACGCCCAGATTCCAGCAATTGCCGAAGTACTCACCGAACGGATCGCAGCACATCAGCGCTATATTCTGACCACGTATTGCGAAACGCCTGCGGTTCTGGGCGGGACGCCTATTGAGTAAGAGATGGGTTCTGGGCGGGCTCTTTGTCGCGGCGTGCTCTGCAAAGTTGCCATCACACACTTCGCGGTTGCAGTGAAGCACTTCACAGAGTCCCGCTCAGGATCGAGCTACATTGAGCATTGCGTTACCTGAGGACAACACAATGCGTACAGCCGTTCCCGCCTGGTTCAAGTGCAATCAAATTTTTGGTGTCGGCGAGGCCTGGTTTGTCGGAGAGCCCGACAGCCTGCACTTCGGTCCCTACCGCGACCAGCATACGGCAGAGACCAAAAGTGAGGTCTTTATGCAACGCCTGCGAGAGATCAAAGATCACGACGCTCGCTTGAATCTGGTGCGTCAATTGCTGGAAGAAGAATGGCAAACCATCGACGACGGTACGGATATCGGTTTCGACGAAATCGAAGTACAAGCCGTTGATTACGACCCGGTGCGCCATGGCGAAGCATTTCAGTCCTGGTCCAGATCACAACGCTATTTTCAGGTCGATGGCGTCTGGTTTTTCGCGACACGAGAGGGGTTGGATGTCGGTCCGTTCGATTCTGAGCAGGAAGCGAGAGAGAGTGAAGAACGCTTGAAGACCCTGCTCATCAAATGCCGGAGTACGGAAGAGACACATCGATGTATTCTGGAGTACAAACATAGACCCATTAGGCACAAGCTGAACACAGTCAAGTTCGAGGGGCTGCGACAGTTTAGATCCAAGGGTTGATCAGTTGTTGCTCAACTTCAATTCATAACGGTACACTCCGCTACCCTCGCAAGACTGGAGAAGACTTGTGCCTGAAGCTTCGTTGTATGAGCGCCTTGGCGGTGAAGATAATATTCGAAAGATCGCCACCACCCTTTTCGACACTCACGGTCAAAACCCAGCAATCAAAGCCCGCTATATCAACAGCGACCGAGAGCAGGTCATTCAGTTGGTTTTCGAGTTTCTGTGCATGGCGACAGGCGGGCCGCAAGAATATACCGGACGAGATATGCTGACCGTTCATCAGGGTATGAATATTTCTGAGCATGAGTTCATGGCAGTGCTCGAAGACATTCTCGAAGCATTGCAGGCTAACGGTATAGGCCAGAGAGAACAGGAAGAGCTCCTCTTAGCTAACTTTAACTTGCGTGGTGATATTGTAGGCGTGTAGCGACAGGGGGAATGTAGATGAGCACACCCACAACGCGCATCGATGCCATTACGGAGAGTCTCTACCGTATCAGCACCTCGATGCCCGAGGACGTCGTTCCCGGCGGTTTCACCTTCAATCAGTATTTGCTGGTGGATGAATCGCCACTGTTGTTCCACACAGGCTTGCGCGGGCATTTTGATGGTGTCAGCCAGGCGATTGCCACGGTGATCCCGCTGGATTCTTTGCGCTACATTGGATTCTGCCACGTAGAGGCAGACGAATGCGGCGCCCTCAACCAGTTTCTTGAGGTCGCACCCGCCGCCCAACCCCTGTGCAGCCAGGTGGCGGCAATGACCAGCATCGGCGATCTGGCTGAACGACCACCACAGGTGCTGGCCGACTGCGAGTCACTTTCCCTTGGTAAGCATGTCGTTGAGTGGCATGACGCCCCACATGTACCCCACGCATGGGAGAATGGCTTTCTGTTTGAGCAGACCACGCGTACGCTGTTTTGCGGAGATCTTTTCACCCAGGGCGGTGACAAACACGAACCCCTGAGCGACGACATCCTCGACTCCAGCGAGCAGATGCGTGCTGGCATGGACTACTTTGCTCACGGGGCCAACACCCGGCCAATTCTACAGCAGCTCGCGGCACTCGAGCCCCGCGTCATCGCCTGCATGCACGGCAGCGCTTACCAGGGAGACGGTGGCGCGTTGTTGCGCAGCCTCAGCGAAAAGCTGAGTAAATAGCGCCCGGGATTTTGAGGCTGGCTTCCACCGATGGGAGCATTCTGTTGCTTAGGGAAAAAGCTGAAGGAAAACAATGAATAAAAAGATACGTCAATTAACGCACACGGGGATGCTCCTGGGCGCTGCGTGCTTCGCTCAGCCTGCTGTGAGCGGGACTTTGAATGTTCTAATTGAAAACGACTCCTTCGCCGTCACCGACCGTCACTATACCAATGGCCTGCAGATCAGTTATCTGTCTAACCCGCTGGGAGATCAAAGCGCAGCATCAGACCAGCCTCAGCTGCGTCTGGGGTGGCAGTTGGGTCAGAGTCTGTTTACGCCTGACGATACGCGCGCCAGTGCCCCGCTGCCTGACCAACGGCCGTATGCCGGCTGGTTGTATGCGGGTTTCTCGCTGGTGCGCAGCACGAATTCGCACATCGACTCTGTGACCGTCCAAATCGGTACCACGGGGCCTGACGCGCGCGGCGAGCAGGCCCAGAACAACCTGCACGCCATTGTGGGCTCAGACGACGCGCGTGGATGGGACAACCAGATTGAAAACACCCGCGGCGGCACCCTGATTCTGGAACGCAAGTGGCGCGCGTTGTTCGAACACCAGATGAGTGGGTTCGGTGTGGATATCATGCCTCACATCGGCCTGGCGGCAGGCAATATCGAACGCTACGCCAACGCTGGCTTCAGCGTCAGACTGGGCAATGACCTGCGCTCGGACTTCGGCCCACCACGGATTCGGCCGAGCCTGCCCGGCAGTGCCTTTTTCCAACCCGTTGATGCCAATGGCTGGTATTTTTTTGTCGGCATTGACGCTCGCTACGTGGACCGGAACATTTTTCTGGAGGGCGATACGCCGTTTGCTTCTAACATTGAGCGGGAACACTGGGTCGGTGACCTGCAGGCGGGATTCGTGTTTACCCGCAGGACCTTTCGCGTGTCCTATACACACGTTTATCGGACCGAGGAGTTCAAACAGCAGGACAAACCTGATCGATTCGGCTCGCTCGCCTTCTCATGGCGTTTCTGATCACAGGTCAGCGCTTTAATACTGTCTGCGAGAAACTCAAAGCAACAAGTAGACAAACCCGCCATACATCAGCAGCAACAGAACACCATCGAGGCCAATGTTGGCCAGGCCGTGGCGCTCGCGGCGGATCAGACCCAGCAGCACGACAACATTCATGAGTAACGCGACGCCCAACAGAGACTGTAAATCTGATCCGGCGTGGGGGTATATCGAGTCCGGTGTGTAGGCAATATCTGCCAGCGCGACGATCACGCTGTCAAAGGCGTTGCCGCCGACGATGTTGGAAATGGCCAGTGTTACAGCGCCGATCCGCACCGCTGTCAACGCAGTTACCAGTTCCGGCATGGAGCTCGCGACCCCGGTGAACAGCGCGCCGACAAAGGTCTCTGAAAGGCCTGTCAGCTGAGACAGGGCGATGCCACTGTGAGCCAGCATCACCCCACTGATGCCCACCACAACACCCACAGCAATAAAGCGGCACCACAACCATGGCAGTGAGCCGGAGTTACGCGGTCGGGTGGTTTCTTCATCCCCGGTAGCGGCGGTCTCCTTCGCATGCCACATGGGTAACTCGCCGCTGCGTGCCACCAGGCGCATGCCGTAAACGTAAGTAACAATCAACACCACGCTGGCCAGATGCACATGACCGATCACCAGCTGTGGCGTCGAGGTGGCCAGGATCAACAGACCATTCAGCCCGAGAAAGAGCGCGATCAGCATAAGATTTGAGGCCTGTGCCGCAGCGTGCTCAAGATTCGCCCGTCGATAGGCCAGATCGGCGACGGCAATAAAGGCGGTCTGCGCGACAATGCTGCCTACCGCATTGTTGACGGCAAGTTCGGGATGGTGCGCGAGCGCGGCGGAGATTGAAGTGGCTACCTCAGCGACAGAGGTGAGTGCGCCGAGAAACAGAGCACCCATCACGGCGCGACCAATCCTGGTTCTCGCTGCGATTTCGTCAGCAAGTAAAGTCATATACACACCGAACGATACGGTTCCTGCAGCAGCGATGATGAAAACACTCGCGGCTACGGCCAATGAATCGCTGATCGCGTCAATCACAACCGCAGGTCACCCGTGACCGATCGCCGCACGACCTAGTCACCCGCCGCCACGCGCAACACTTTGGCACCCAGCGTGGTGTCAAATTTCAACGCAGTCAGCGCACGGTTGGCGTCATCCAGATTAAACAAATCCACCCTTACATGAATGTTGTTATCGAGTCTTTCAAGTCGCATGGCTTTCATGGCAGATAAAACTGTGCAGCCTGTTCACATACCAGTGTGGGCGTTGCAGAAACGAATGTGAAGAGTGGCCCGACTAGGAGTACAGTAAAGGCATGATTGCTGATCATATGCGGCGGAACCTGGCGCTTTGTCTCCTGCTTTGCGGGTCAATCCTGAGTGCTGCAACGCTATTTGCGGGGCCAGCTCGCCAGGTGGCGGGCGAGGTCTGGGTGGTGCCGTTGGCCGGCGCTGTCAGCCCGGCCAACGCAGATCTGATCGTGCGCGCCATCGACGATGCCGGCGCGGCGGGGGCCGAAGCGCTGATCATCCAGATGGACACGCCGGGGGGCCTGGATAAGTCCATGCGCGATATCATCAAAGCGATACTCAGCGCAGATCTGCCCGTCGTTACCTTCGTCGCACCCTCCGGCGCAAGGGCTGCCAGCGCAGGCACTTACATCGCTTTCGCCAGCCACTTTGCTGCCATGGCACCGGCAACCAACATCGGCTCGTCTACCCCGGTCAACATCGGTGCACCATCTGGCTCTCCAACGGGGTCTCCCCCC
>JAPIWU010017809.1:0-20305 GCA_037576205.1 Pyrocystis lunula | reverse complement strand
CTGCGTCAACATGAGCCGAACCGGACGCTCAAACTGCCTGTATAGCTGTGTTTCCGCATCCGGATCTCCACGAATTATGCGCTCGACGAGATCCGTATCCGAAGTGGCCGTGGTATTCACTGATCGCTATGCCAACCCCTTGCAGGCCTGACATAGTATCAGTTTTCCTTCACGCCACTAGGGCGGTGTTAGCCCTCGCCGTGGAAGATGCCGTTGTGACTCCTAATCACTCCCCCACTGACATTGCCAACCACCCTGCACCTGCCGTTCACAACATCGTAAACGTGGATAAACAAAGTATGCATGTGGCCATCGAATTCTATCCGCGCGGTGAAGAGTCCAAACGCTTCATGAACCTCTATGTCACTTGCACTCACGATCACACTGCCGTTTTTCGCAGAAGTGTGTGTCAGAGAATTATTGTTCACGTGCAGCGTATCGTTACGATCAAAAATATCCGTTTGCGAACCTTCAATCGAGATTGTCACATCCATGAGCCATCCTTTTGTTCACTGTCACCTTTCAACTGCCAACAAAACTCAGATTCTCTCACTCACCATTCACCATGAAATATTCCATTGTGAGTTATCCGCTTGGCTGAACTCTGTTGTCGCAGGCGCCCGGCCGGGGTGTGGAAGTCATGGAAATCGGGAATACTGATAATGCCACCGACGGCCTTTCGAGATGGTCCCTTTGCGTCTTGATCCTCTGGCTTCCATGCGACATACAAGACATGCCAATGTTTGTGTTGTCCTTCGCCAATCTCAAGAAAACAACTGTATTTACCACGGTCGATTTTCACCGGACCTCTAAATCGACCTGTCTGTTTCTTTTCGCCCCCCGTATCGTGATAGAAGCTATCGGTTTCAATCTTTAATACATCACCTCGCTCAAACACCTCTCGCAGATCTAAGGCGCCTTTGCTTTTAGGTGCCTCTACACTGGTTATCGTGATCCGTCTTGGCTTTCTACCCATCCCATTCTCCCCTGGCTAGCTCGAAATCAGGCGAAAAGCAGCCCAATGTTTAGGTTGCCTGGTTTCGCCCGCACGCATCATTTCAATCTTTGCCAGGTGCAACGCCACATCTGGTCGGTGTCCTTGTTGCAAAAACTGATAAAAGTGACGGGTAAAATACTCCGCGGCGAAGTCTGATACGCGCCACAAGGTAGCAATAACATGTTTCGTACCGTTACTCAAAAAAGCAGTCGCGATAGACATGGGTCCTTGAGAAGGGCTCACTGGGCCAACACCTGTCTCGCAGGCATTCAGCACCACCAGCGAAAACGGGTGCGACATAGTGGCCAGTTCAAAGCTTGTGATCACCTGGCCACGTTCAAACGACTTACCGAAGTCCGCATGCAGCATCAGGCCCGACAGGCCGGGCTCGGTGGCGTGCGCATAGGCGTGACTGGAAAGGTGCAGCACATCAGCAGGGTGCCGCGACCAGTCAGGTGTTTGCACAAAATCCGTTGCGATATGAGTAACTTGTTTGAACCGCGCTCGCACAATATCGAGTTCGGCGGCTGCCCCTGGCAGGCTGAACGCACCATCTGCATGCCGGGCGGTGACGATGGTCGCCTGTTCGAAAGGCTCATCCTCTGCGCGCGGCAGCGCGAGTGTGGTCAGGTGCACCACACGGGTGGTACTGCCCAGAACAGCACCTGTTGACGTTTGCGGTAGCGCCGCAAAAGGAACTTTGTGCAGCGCGCCATCGCCTACGACATACAGTTTATCCAGCCGGCGGGCGGTAAAGTCGGGTAACAATGGCTCTGCCAGTGTGGCCAATCGCGCTTCCAACTGACCTTGATCATGATCGTCCAATACACCCTCAAGCACGCGATCGACCGGTCCCTGTAATTGCCGATCACCCGGTATGCGCTGCACACTCACCGCTTCTCTGCTGATCAGCCAGCGAAAGCCGACCTCAGGGGTCAGATGGAAATAGAGCACCGCGTCAGATTCCTGCAAACCTTGCTGCAGTTCATCCAAGCCCGGCAGTTCAGTCGCATCGATCCCCCCATCTTCGCCATAAAGCCGTGCTTCCAGAGCTGCACGCTGTACCGTGTAGTTGGTGAGTTCCTGCGGACTCGGGACAGCATCCCAGGAACTTGCCTGGTGTTGCAGAAAGGCCAGACGCCGAGCCAGGTCTCGCTTAGCGTCTGCTGCGGGTCTATTCTGTTGAGTGGCTTGTATGCCTCTCCATCTAGCACTGAACGTGAGCGCCTGCGCCGTCTCTCCTTGAGCGACCGACGCGACCACCGCGAGATCGATCAGACGTCGCTGCAGGTCTACGAAGGCGCGGCTGAAAGGTTCATAAGCCGCAGTTAACGCTGCCCTTTGCAGATTGGGGCTGTGTAGCTCGATAAATCGAGTTACACCCGCATAGTCCTGTTGTCCGAATAACGCCTGTGCGTAACGGTAGACCGTGTCATAAATCTGACTGTGATCTCCCATCGACTCATACTGCTGCAACGCCGAACTCAGGTTTTCCAGTCCCGACTGGGTGTCACCTAGCGCGATCTGCAAACCGCCGAGCAAACGTAAATGACAGGTTGTCGCTATTCTGGCTGTATTTTTGTCTGCTTCAGCTAACGGCTCTGCTATCTCGTCGCGCAGCTTGCGCAACGCGGCCAACTTGCCCTGCCGCAACAGCAGATCACCCAGATGGCAGGCATCCATCAACAGGCCGTAAATACGCCGGGCAGTGCGATCACTTTCCATGGCGGTGCGCAGTTCTGTCTCTGCCGCCAGCTCATCCTGCTGGCTGAGTAGAATTTTCGCTCTAACGCGCCGTAAGGCAGCTTGCAAGCCACGACTGTCAGTCTGTGCGGCCCGGTCCAGTGCAAGCTGCAAAGACGCATTGGCACGCTCATAAATCCCCAGAGCGTGATAAACCTCGCCATAAATGCGGAACATTTCGGCTGCGGCAAATTGATCAGACAGCTGTCGAGGCAGCTCACTCAAGCGCTTCAGGGCTGCCATCATCTGTCCTGCATCCAGCAACGCGTCGGCGTTGTTTAACAAAGTAAACAACGCTCGTTCTTCATCCAGGCTGGCACGAAAGTCGATTGTGGCCTGATGAAACAGACTGGCGGCAAGGTGAGGATCACCACGACGCAAGGCTACGCCACCCAGGTTGTTCAGCGCTCGGCCACGCGGCTGGGGTAACGCCCCGGCTTTCACTAATGCAGCGTTGTAGGTTTGTTCTGCCGCGTCTAACGCGCCCTTACCCTGGTCGATCAGGCCCAGGTAACTGAGCGTAACTGAGTGCAGATAATCATCGGGATCGTTGTTGAGAACTGCCGCAAAAGCTTCGCGTGCCGCGTCCGGCTGGTCAACGATGGATAACAAACTACCCAATACATAGCTGGACCAGTTCTGCAATGCAGTTGTTGGCGCCAGTTGCCGTGCAAGTGTTGCCCGCTCTATGCCCTGAGCGACCGACCTGCTGTGCCGACTTAAGTAAGCAACAGCAAGATTCGCTTCAGCCAGCAGGCTGGGATGCGCAGAGACCTGTGCGGCGTGCGCATAACGGTTGCGTCTTTGCTGGTTTGTGCCTGCCTGGCGGTCAGCCAGCGCACGGACAGAGAGCCCGGGGTCAGCGTCATCAACCAACTCGACCCGCAGTTCACCGGGATTGGCCAGCTTGCCCCATACGCACAGCCAGGCTTCGCCGCCGTGCTCGATCAGGCCGTACTCCGCACCATACACACCAAGCGGACTGTCAATCACCTCACTCTGCCAATGCTCGGTGTAAATCCGCCATGCCACATCGACATACCTTTGTTGCACCTTAACGTAGCGACCAGCCGCTACCCTCCCTAATCGAACGCTGAGCGTTTCGTGCCCGGCGAACTGATTGATCTGTAGCGCATCGACCATTCGGCCATTGGCACACGCCTCGTCTGCCCGCGTCAGCCCGGGCAGGAGGCTGAGCGAAAGAAGCACGATCCAGTTGAGAGGCACCATCATTGCAGGATAGAAACACTAAAAGACAAGTGAACTGATTCTGGAAGTCACAGAGATTTAGCGCAACCGGTTGTCGCGATTCAAACCTTCGTATCAGTTAAAAACCCGATTTAATAAACGCACGAATGCGCGGCGTCCAGGGCGTCCACGTTGATGGGTGCTGAAATCAGAAGATCTGGCACAAGTCGGCACCTACATCATCGAAGAAGAGATCGGCCGCGGTGGTACGTCGCGGGTTTTCCGTGAGACACGGGAGCATCTGGGCGGGCGTGTCCGCCTGGCGCCCTTCCCCACCGTCCACTGACCCATACCGCGCATCCGCAGTTTAAATATCCACCATCTCAGCCTGATACACCACCGGCCCGGTGGGCAATCCGGTGGGTGAGCCGCCGGGCGGTTCAATGCTCACTGCCAGGCCCTGCGCACCTCTTAACAGATCAAGCAACGCGGGCGAGAAATTTCTGCGGGTGGTATCGCCGTTGACCGGCATCAAGCCCAGCGACTGAGGATTGCCCTGGGCCGGCAACATCCACAGCTCATACACCCGATCGATGTCCTGCGCTGTGGCCGAGACTGCCTGAGTGGTAAGTTCGCCGGTATCAAAGTTCATGCTCACCACCCACAACGGGGTCAGATTTTCTTCATTTACAAAGGCCACGCTCTGGGGTGGCACCAGTGTTTCTTCGGTGGGCAGTTCCTTGAAGATAAAAATCACCGCAGCAACAAACGCCACACTGCTGACCAGCGCCCAGCGACGCCAGAAACCCAGCCCGCCCATGGAGGGCATTTCTGTCACCGGCTCGATGCTGTCTTCGATGCGCTGCCAGAGGGCACGCCTTGGTGTCACTTCCGGGAACTGTTGTGCCATCGCACCCAGGCGGGTCTGCCATTCCTCCACGGCGGCGCGAGCAGCAGCGGACTCCAGCAGCAGGCGATCAAAGCGGCGGCGTGCGGCACCGTCGAGGGTACCCAGCACGTATTCTGCGGCCAGTTTGTCGAGCAGTTCGGGGCGTTCGTAGTTCATGACTCTAAACACCCCTTCAAAGAGGCGAGACCGCGCCGCACTCGACTTTTGATGGTGCCGACCGGTTCCGCAAAGCGCTGGGCAATTTCACTGTGGGTCAGGCCCTGAAAGAAAGCGGCAAAGATACTCTGTCGCTGGCCGTCCTCCAGGGCTTCGAGGCATTCACGCAGTCGATCGGGGGAAGAAGTGGCATCGCTGCGCCACTCGCTTTCCAGCGCGGAGATCTGCTCATCGGTCGCACTAACGGGCATTTTGCCGCGCAACACATCGATGGCACGGTTGCGGGTCAGCGCAACCATCCATGCGACCGCGTCACCCCGCGGAGCGGCATAACTGCCTGCCGCGTGCCAGACTTTCAGGTACACATCCTGCAACACGTCTTCGGCCTGGGTGGCATTGCCCAACATGCGCAGCGCCACACCATACAGCCGTGGACTGGTTTGATCATAGAGCGCACGGAAGGCGGCCCGATCGCGCAAGGCCACCCGGGCCAGCAGGTCAGCTGCCTGTTCTGATTGGGTCTGTCCGCTGTCAGCCATCGACTTGTTGCAGGCCTCCGGTTTGCAGGAGCAGTTGGCGGTCTTCTGCTTCGCGCTGATGTTGCCAGTTCGCCAAAGCCAGCTGTCTGGCCAGAGCCGGTCGGGGCATGATCTGTAAGTAAAACAAGGCCATCTCCCGCGCGTGCAGATAGTCACCGCTGGTGAACTGCTGCTGAAACGCTGTGTGTATGCGGGCCACTTCTGCCGACTGTTGCGGCAACTGGCCCAGCGCTTTTAATGCCGCTAAGCGTAACACAACCAGCGCCGGTGCCGTGGGGTGCTCGCCCACCAGCGCCAGCGCTGCCCGGGGTTGTTGCGCCTTGAGCAGCAGGTCGGTGAGCGCCGCGCGACGCTGAATGGAATCTTCTGCCTGATAGGCCCGCCCTGCCCAGACCAGCGCCTCATCCAGACGATCGACCGACGCGTAAAGCTGTGCCAGGACGTCAAACGCCCAGCCCTGCGTGCCCGTGTCGGTGGTCTGGCTGAAGCTTGTGTCCACCAGCCGGGCGAACAGGTCTGCGTGGGGTGCAGGTACCGGTGTGCCCTGGGCTAGATCAACCTGCACCAGGCACAGCTGACCGGTGAGTATCCGCACGTTCAGCACTTCACGACAACTGTGCCGCGCTTCGGCGTAGCGACCCTGCACGCGCAACAGGTTGGCATGCAGCAGCCACAACCCCGGTTGGCGGGTGCCACCCGCGAGCAGCGGTTCGATCTCGTCCAGTGCACGGGCAAACTTGTGTTCCGCCTGAGCATGCCAGGCGCGCAGCAGAGCAAGGTCCGCACGCTGGCTGGTGCCCGGCGACCAGAGAAAGGGTTCGGCAGCGTGCAGCCAGGCGTCGTTACCCGTGTGTCGATACTCACTGAGGTAACGTTCCACTTCCGCGCTGGATTGCGCGGGCGCGATCTGCTGCGCGTGCCCCAGTTCATGAGCGCTGACTTTAAGTGGCATGGCCAGCAAGGCCCAGCAGATGCTGAGCCAGGCCAGTTGCATGAGGATAGGTGGCATCTGCATGACTAGTTCAGCAGGTCGAAGTAGTCGTCGCCGCCCGAATCGTTAAACTCACGGGTGTTGACGTCGGCTGGTGCGTCAGTCGGGTCAGCCGCAAAGGTGGTGCGGAAATACTCGCTGAACGTCACCTGCTGTGGCGCCAGAGTCACCTGAAAGGTGGTCTGCGTGCTCAACCCCCCGCCATCGGTGGCAGTCACGGTGATGGTGCTCATACCCAGGGTGTCGGCGACCGGTGTCACCACCAGACTGAAGTTACCCTGGCTGCCACCGCTGACCACCAGCCCACTGTCGGCAACTATCGTCTGGTCGGACGAACTCGCGGTCACGGTGGCGTTCTGCGCGCCACGGTCCTGTACCGTTACCGGAATGGGGTCCGAGGGCTGATTGGCACTGAGGGTGGCATCGGCGATGACCCCCAAGCGGGGTGCCACATTGGTGGAGGATGACCCACCGCCACCACACGCACTCACCACCGCCACCAACATCGTGATCAAACTGATTTTAGTTCGTATCTGCATGACTTACTCCGGCTGTGGCAGTGGTGCGCCTACTGGTGAACCAGGATAGGGCGTGATCAGATAGGGGAATCTGGCATCCAGGTCTGCCGCACTCAAAGGGGCACCATCGGTGAGCGGTGCATTGCCCACCGGCGCATCTTCCGGCTCACAGAAACCGAGATTGACCGGCGTGCCACCGGTGCCCAGCGGCACATCGTGACATAAGGCACCCATGACGACGCGCAGGGCAATATCGACCACGTCATCACCGGGGCGGCGACCGTTGGGAAAGCCTGCCAGATCACCGGCGGCTAAACCCAGCGGCTGCTGCAGGTCACGCGGGGTCGGCGGGATGGTTACGTTCAAGCGCATCATCTCACTCGGCGTGACACCCGCAAAGGTGTTAACACCCTCGAAGCCGGTCAGGAAGGCCGCTACCAGATCGGTGCGCGGAAAGTTAGACGGGGCGATGTTGTCGAAGCTCGTGCCCAGGGTCGCATTCACCGCATCACGGAAGAGGATATCTATGATGGCGGGTAACACGGGGTTGGTGACAAAGGTGGCAAACTGGCCGTCGCCATTGGGATGCGCGCTGTTGAAACGGTCTTTCTGGTCATAGCCGATAACAAGTTCGTTCACCAGTGGGGCCGACAGACGGGAAACCTGGGTCAGTGCGCCGCCCACGACTTGCGGCCGGTCAAAAGTCGCGGCCGGATTCAGAATACGCGCCTGGGGCAGATAGGCCGCCGTCCAGGCACCAATGACATCACTGCCGAGGCAGTCCTGATGCACTTCCAGCGCAATGCTGGTGACGTTGTTGCGTGCCAGCTGATTGCGCGCCGGGTCCTGGGTCACACCACCGGGAAAGCCGCCGCCATCACCGGCACCAGGGGCTGAATCGCCTTCAATCGGCACAAAATTCACCAGATCAAAGACTTCACCCAGCGCCAGCTTGAACGCTTCGTAACGTTGACCGACAAATACGCGACCGCCACTGCAGCCGGGGATATCGACATCGGTGATAAATTCATCGGCATACGCATCGTAGTTGCCTGGGCCACCAAAGGTCTTGGTACCGGCGTAGTCGAACGGTTTACGGAACTGGCTGGAGCCTGTCGATGCATCGGTGACGGGCTGGACCGCACCCGTGCTGCGATCACCAGAGACCATGTCGACGCGATAACTCTGTACGTGCGACAGACCAGCTTCGCTGTCCGGGGCGACGCCGCCGATATTGCGCAGCACAGACGTGACCGGCGTGCCGTCGATGTCCAGACTCAGCACTTCACCTGCGGGTAAGTCGTTGGAAAAGTCGAAGCGAAAGGTGAGGTCTTCGTTGGCATCACCATCGTTGTCGATGTGTATTTCGTAGGCCGCATCCGGGTCCAGCGGAAAGTAGTTGGGGCCACCATAGGCGGCCTGGACCGGAATATAGTTGGCGATGAAGGTGACGTAGGCTTCGCGTCCCGGTTCATAGCTTTTGAACATGTAGAAGTCGGTCGCGTCGACCGCCGGCAGCTGCGTGATAAAGGGGGCTTCACGGTGGCTGGAGGCGCCCACCGTACCTGTGATCAGCACGACTGCTGCGGCAATCACACCGCCCAGCCACTGACCTTTAGTCCCCCGAGAAAAGGGTCTGATTTGCATCCGTTGCTCCTGTTTTTTTCATTAAGTACCTACCAGTACGGATGAAGGGGCGAATCGGATGCATGGAATTATTCAAATTCTTTCGCGACACTGTGGCTGATCCAGATAGAGTCCCCGAAAAAAAGGCTGATGCGAACGTGAAAATCCTGAACCTTGGCTCCTGCTGTATCGATCACGTTTATCACGTGCCCCATTTCTCGCAGCCGGGTGAGACCCTGCCGTGCACCAGCTACGAGGTGCATCCCGGTGGCAAGGGGCTGAACCAGTCACTGGCCATCGCCAGGGCAGGTGCGGCCGTGCACCACGCAGGCAAGGTCGGCAAGGATGGCCTGTGGATGAAAGCACTGCTGGATGAAGCAGGGGTTGATACTTCACAGCTGCTCATTGCCGACGAGCCAACCGCGCATGCAATCATCCAGGTTAACCCGCAGGGGGAAAATTCCATCGTCCAGTTCGGTGGTACCAACAAGATGATTGCCGTCGACGAGATAACCTCGGCGATCGACAGCTGCGCCGCGGGTGATGTCCTGGTCCTGCAGAATGAAATCAGTCATCTCGATCAGGCGATGCAGCTCGCCATGGAGCGCGGACTGCGGATTGTCTTCAACGCGGCGCCGATGACAGACGAGGTCATGGATTTACCCCTGGCGGAGCTTGACCTGTTGCTGGTCAACGAGATTGAAGGCGAAGCCATCAGCGGCGCTGGTGAACCTGACACTGTTCTTGCAACCCTCGCCAGACAATTTCCTGCAGTCAATATCGTGCTGACGCTAGGTGAGGCAGGCGCGCAATTTATGGGCCCGGCAGGACAGTTCTCGGTTGCCGCACCGGCAGTGCAAGCCGTGGATACCACCGGCGCCGGTGACACATTTACCGGCTACTTCGTCGCCGAGTACAGCAAAGGGACAGAGATTGAGACCGCACTGACCATTGCCTGCACAGCAGCGGCAGTTTCCGTTACCAGGGCGGGCGCTGCCAGCTCAATCCCGGCCAGGAGCGAGCTGGCCATCGCGCCCATCCTGTAATTGTGGGGGTAGACATTCGTAGAGCTTATCTACTAATATATCGGACATTATCCGATATATGATAAATAGGAGAATCGATATGGAATCTCGCAAGACCAAACAGAGATTCCGAACCCTGGAAATCTTAGCCGACAGGAAGGTTTCACACGGATTCGAGATCGCCACCATCGCCCAGCTGCAGGTAGGCACCATCTACGGCATCCTTATGGCTTTTGAAGAAGATGGCGTCGTGGAAAGCCGTTGGGATGAGTCTGAACCCAACGGGCGCCCGCGAAAAAAACTCTATCGCCTGACTGAAAAAGGCATAGATTTACTTAAAGAATATCAGGATCACTTCGGCCCAGAAGAATCGCTCGGATTTATGCGCACTGTAAACAAAGATCTACACGAGGCCATCGATCAGGTCTGGGGTGGCATCTGGCGGGTCTCGGTGCGTATGCAGCGTGAGAAAAACCGGCAGTGAAGCCAAAACGCAGCTAGTGGCCGCAGCTCCTGGATGACCCACGCTGTACAGGAGTTGCAGGGTGCGTACAGCTAAAGTTTTTTACACAACAAGAATCAGCTTTGCGCTGGTGTGGGCAATGCTCACGACCATGTCACTGGTCTATTTCGTGGAGGTAGCCGGACTCGATCCGCTGCAGATGATACTGATCGGCACCGTGCTTGAGGCTGCGGTGTTTGTCTTCGAAGTGCCGACCGGCATTGTGGCGGATCTCGTCAGTCGCAGACTGTCGGTCATCATCGGCTACACCATGATGGGCGTCGGCTGGCTGATTACCGCTGCGTGGCCGAGTTTCCTGCCGCTGCTGCTGGCGCAGATTGTGTGGGGTGTGGGCTACACCTTCATCAGCGGCGCGTTTATTGCCTGGTACTCAGGCGAGGTGGGTCGCGAAGCTGCCAGCCATGACATGTTGCGCAGTTCGCAGTGGGCGCACGCAGGCACATTCGCGGGCATTGTGCTTGCTGTCGGTATTGCGCAGGTTTCACTGGCTGGTGTGATCTGGGCCGGGGGTGTGGGCCTGTTGCTGATCGCTATATTCCTGCAGTTCAACATGCGGGAAACCCAGTTCACACCCGCACGCCCTGATGCACGTTTAACTTACGCATCCATGCGCACAGGATTTCTGGACGGTTGGACTGTGATGCGGGTGCAGCCGGTGATGATCGGACTGCTGGTGGTGGCAGCGCTGTATGGCGGCTTCAGCGAAGGGCTGGACCGGCTGTTCACTCCCCTGCTGCTGGAAATGTATGCATTGCCCGACATCGGTCCGCTCAACGGCTATGTGTGGTGGGGCATTCTGGCCGCGGTCAGTGCGGCAATTGGCTTCCTGGCAACTGGACTGGTGCGCCGGCGAGTCAAGCTTGAGAATGGTCCCGTGCTCTTTCGCGTGCTGGTATGGCTGCTTGCCGGCATCGGCATCGGTGTTGCGCTGCTGCCGTGGTTGCCGGGACTCATTGCCACACTGGGTGTGTTCTGGCTGGTGGGCGGCCTGCGCTCGGCCTATGGTCCGCTGCTGAGCGCGTGGCTGATCCGCCGTGTGGAAGAGACCCATAAGGCCACCATACTTTCAATGTTCGGTCAGGCCGATGCCGTGGGCCAGGTCATAGTGGGCCCCGGCATCGGCACGCTGGCGCGAGCGCTGGGCATCGGTGCCGCACTCACGCTCTCCGCGCTACCCCTGGTGCCCGCCGGTTGGCTGCTCGTGCGGCTACGCCGACAGGTTCAGCAATGAGTATGCACCCGAAGGATGCATACCCTTACTCGACAATCATTCAGTCACAGAGTCTACTCAACCCTCTGCGCTGTGCGATCGGTCGACTGCAAACACGCCGTTTGGCGTCCGCTGCGTCTTCTGCGTTGGGAATGTCCTGCAGCAAAGGCTCCAGTAAATCGGCAACGGCTTCGACCACGTCACTGGGAAAATCTGCCAGTTGTTCCAGTCCATCGCGTACGCGTTCGAAATCTGGCAGCGACTCCAGTTCGGTGCAGAGTCGATCCAGGTTCGCACGTTCGTTACGCAGCGTCTGATCCACGCCAAAAGAGGCGCAACTCAGGTCCGTAATCGAGTCTGGCAACGCACCAAAGATTTCTTCGGGAGTTTCCAGCAGTGTTCTCGCGGTCACCGGCACATCCAGGGTAGCAAGTAATGCTGTTACGTTGGCGTCCTTAAAGGCACGGAATCCGCCGCTACCGACTTCTGGAAAAGACCAGCCCTCGTCCAGCAGGCTGCTCACCGCAGCATCGGCGCGGTCAAATCGAGCTTCTTCCTCGTCGCCACTCAAATCATTCGGAATACGCCGATCAGCAAAGGACAGTACGCGGCCCGCGCGCCGTTGAAACTTGCTTTCCGCAAAGCTCAGCCGTGGTGTATGCAGATCACGACTCAGCCGCGCCAGGGTTTCGGTGTCTTCTCGATTGAGGACGATGGGAATCTCTACACAGACATCCATGCCTTGACCGAGATCACCGCCTGCACCCACACTCACGGAGTTTGGCAGTACCGCGATGGGAATCGGCGCGACGATCGGTGAGACCAGAATTGTCGGATGTACCGGACTGATGGTGGCTTTAACATCGCCCACTTCCGCCCAGCCGAGCCCGCCTTCCCACTCGGTAGGGGCTTCGATGGCATACTCCAGACCCAGTTCCACGGCGCGGCTTTGCGAGATGCAGAAGGAAGCGGCGGCGGACGCTGGATTGTCATCACAGTCACCGTCCAGGAAAGCTTGCATATCGCAATCCAGTTGGCGCTCCAGCTTGTTCAGTTTGTCAAGAATCAGGTCCATTTTGTGTGCCAGTCCCTGGCGGTGTTGCTGTCTGGGGGCGGCCTGCTGGTTGCTCCAAAGATTCCATTGCTGGCTCGACTTGCCGCGATTTTCAGCCGTTACTTCGGGCGCGCCCATCAGCGCGATCAGCAATGAAAATGCGGCGACTGGAATTGAGAGTTTCATGTTGCGTCCTCGAATGGTGCTTAAGGACGCCTAACATCACCTGTTTATTGCTTTCCGTCCTCCGGAAATGCTCCTATTTTGCTGATTTTCACCGTAAAGTGACCTGCCAAGTCGGTTTGATGTACTTTGCATTCAATGTTCGCCCACTCAGCCTGCCATGCCAGACGATAGCGACATCCAGTACACGCTGGGACAGCTCACTGTTAATCCCGCACTGAACCAGGTCCACAGCGGCACTGAAGTAATCCATCTGGAGCCGCTGCTGATGAACATTCTGGTGTATCTGATGATCCAGGCGCCGCGTCCCGTTTCCGCTGACGAGCTGCTGCAGAGGTTCTGGCCGGACTCGGTGGTCGAAGAAAGCACCATTCATCGCCGCATCAGTCAGTTGCGCCAGGCACTGGGTGACAGTCCGCGTCAGCCAGTCTACATCGCCACGGTGCCGAAGCGGGGCTATCACATCGTGGCAGCAGTGACCGCCACCGAAACGGCCGAACTGCATCCGCAGTTTGCAGCCACCGCGCCTGTTGCAAAGCGCAATTGGAAAACACCCCACACCATTGGCGCCGTCGTTGTCCTGGTCACTGCAGTCGCAGCTATTGGCATTTATCTGCTGTTTGAACCCGTGGCTTCGGACACCGATGTTGTGGCCGACAGTTCTCTGGCTCAGCAGCAACAGGCCGAGGAGATTTTGCTGGATGTGCTGCACACCATCGCGGTGCTGCCGTTCAGCAACGTCAGCCAACATTTCGAAACCGAGTCGTTTATCCAGGGCTTGAACGATCAGATCATTGACCGCCTGGCGAAAACCGATTTTCTGAACATCGTTTCGCAAACCTCCAACGAACGAGTGGGCAAACGGCCAGAGGCAGGCGGCGACATAGCCTCCGCACTGGACGTAAGTTATGTGCTGCAAGGCAGTGTCCAGTCCGATGGCCAACAACAGCAACAGGTGGTCGCTCAGCTGATTCGCACCGAGGACAACTTTCACGTGTGGTCAAAGATCTACAACGAAGACATGCTGGGCGGCCTCGACCAGCAACAGAACATCGCACACAGTATTGCCCGCATCGCGTTGAGCGAACTGGAGTTCGACATTCATCGTCGTTACGGCGGTGGCGGCTACGGTTCACTGGCCAATCGAGACCCGGAGGCGGTCAAACTCTTCTTTAAAGGCGAAAACCAGTTTCGCACCCTGCTGCTCGGTGAAGGGGGTGATCCTGTCGTGGGGGAACGGTTGATGACCCAGGCACTGGAGATCGATCCTGAATTCCTGAGTGCTCATTATCACCTGGCCAATGTCTACATTCATCGGCTGATGGGGCGCCTGCCCTATCAAACAGCGCAACACAAAGCGGCTGCAGTACTGGCACGTGCCAGAACGCTGTCGCCAGAAGCGGCGGACTTTATCGTGTTTCAGGAGGGTCAATATCATCTGTTTCTGAGTTGGGACTATGCAAAGGCACAGGCGGCATTTGAACGACAACTGCAACTGGGCGCAGACTGTGCCTGGTGCTACATCTTCATGGCTGAACTTTCTATTCGTCAGGGCCAGCTGCGCGACGCTCGATCGCTGCTGGCTTCGGGACTCGCGATCGGCGCAACGGTCCAGGATGAAGAAGTCCGATTGCTCAACCGCTACGCTCAATTAGCAAGCTTGACGGGTGACGACCTGGGCGGTCGCGATGCGCTCATACACGCCCTCTCGGTACCGGGGGGTAAGGAGAAAGTCGAAATGATGCAATCCCTGGCCATCAATCATCTGCTGGCCGGGGAAACTGAGCAGGCTTTGCAGATGACTGAGACAGCGTGGCAGACAGATCCGTTGTTTCGGCCTGAGGTCTTCGTTTACCTCTTTGCTCAGCTGGGTGATCACGAGCGCGCAACCGCCATGCTCGATTACCAAGGCGTGGCCCTGCGCGAATCGGGCTGGCTTGGACTCAATTATCTGGCCCTGGATCGCCGCGCAGAGGCGCTGACCGCATTTAAGCGTGGCATCGCGGAACGCAGCAATTTTCTGGCGACCTTCATGCCTGCTTCCAAACTTTTCGAACCGCTACGCCGGGATGTTGAGTTCGAAAACCTCATGCAATTATTACGCGCCAACGAAACATTCTGAAGCGCAGAATGTTTTACAATCCCAGCAATTAAGCGCCGACTGACCGGGAGATGCGCATCTCATCTGATTCCAAAGATAACAAACCAGGCGTCGGCCAGCGCTGGCGCACCCGGGCGAGCGACACCAAACGGCTGGTGAGAGAGCCTGGCTATGCGCGGGAATACTTCCCACGCATTTTTGTGCGCGCCTGGCGCACCAGGGGAGGTGGCTGGTACGGCATTGGCTATCTGGTGACCTTCCTTTATCTGGAAATCACCATGACGTTTACCGAACTCACCGAGGCCGGCAGCGCAGGAGACTTTATCGGCAGCCAGGTCATCGAACTGGTCAGTCGCTGGCTGGGCGAGTCCGTGATGAACATGGTGCAGGCCTTCCTGTGGCCGGCGACTGTGATCGAATGGCTGGGTGGCGTTGCTGGTGCTGCGGTGCTGCTGGGTATACACCTGACCTTCGAATACTTCATCCGGCCGCTGGCGGAAGCGCAATTTCCGGAACTGGCCGAGGATCGGATTGCACGCGAAGAGAAGAAACAGGCCAAAAAGGCGAAGAAGGAAGCCAAACAGGCCGCTAAACGGGCAAAGAGTGAAGCGAGACAGAATAGCGATGACAACACACCCTGAAATCGATGGTGTGTGTTGACCGTTCGACAGTGCACTGCGGAATGGCTACCATCAGGCACGAATAGCGAGGGAGTCCAATGCTGAAATTCATCTTACAGATGCTCGGGATCTTGATTCTGATTCCCGCAGTTGCCATTGGCACGCTGCGGTTGATGCATGCCGATGCAGACGGTCCTTCCATCCTGTTTCCCGGGGGGGAACTTGTTTCCGGTGAAATGCACAGCGGACCCGAGCCAGACTGGTCTTTCACTGACGAAATTCAGACCATCGAACTGCAACTGGAAGATCCGCTGGCTTCACGGCGCATCTTTGTGATGGAAAGCGCCGGCAAGGTCTATGTGCCATCCGGGTATATGCGCTCTTTTCTGGGTCGGCTGTGGAAAGACTGGGCGTTTGCCGCGGACGAAGGTGAAGGTCTGGCGGTGGCCCGCATCGACGGCGTGCGCTATGAACGCAGGCTCGTGCGCGTGACCGACCCTGTGATCATCAAAGGCGTTGCCGCCAAGCTCGCCTACAAATACGCCGGCGGGGCTACCGCTGAAAATATCGCGGCCATCGAACAGTCGGTTGCCGAGGGTGACACCTGGATCTTTGAAATGGCACCGAGGAGTTAAGTATGTCGATGAAGAATTATCTGATCCTTTGTGTACTCGTTTCCGTTGCCGTGGTCTTAAGTCTGCTGTTCTGGCCTGGACTGGCCGAGACGGTGGAGCAATATATGTTGTTTTTCCTGTCGACCAACGCGCGTTGACGGATTAAGTGGGTTCAGAGTAAATGGAGTCAGAGTCGTTGACTCTGACCCCATTTACTCTGACCCTTTTGACTCTGACCCTGGACGGTTTACGCTTCACCCGATGGATTACGAATTTCGACGTATCGCCCCCATGGATCTGGCGGGCATCAGCAACCTGTTTGAAATGAGCTTTGGCAGCCCCATGTCTGTCGAGGCGCTCACCCACAAGCTCGACACTGAGCGATTCGGGGCGGCCTACATCGGCTATCTGGCGATCGCCCCGGATGGCACCTTTGCCGCCTACTATGCGCTGTATCCCGTGCGCATGCGGGTGGGTGGCCAGGAGATCATCGCCGCCCAGTCCGGCGATACCATGACCCATCCGGAACATCGTAAACGGGGACTGTTCCTCAAACTGGCTGAGCGCACTTACACACTGGCAGCGGAGGAAGGTGTGCAGCTGGTGTACGGTTTTCCCAATGCCAATTCATTGCCTGGCTTCCAGAAACATCTGAACTGGACCTTTCTGCCACCGATGCGCAAACTGGAAATGTCGCTGCCGGGCAGCGAATTCAAGCACCGGGTGGTTAAGCTCTTCAGTCCCAACGGCGAACGGGTGCGCAAACGTCTACATCCGTTCGAGGTGCCATTCGACGGTCTGGTGTTCGACCGCTTCGCCGACGGCGTGATCAAGGACGCCGACTATCTGGCGTACAAAGCAGCCACCTCTAACAGCATCGTGGTCACCCATGGACCGCTCACCATCTGGTGTGTGCCGGGTCGACGCCTGGATATCGGCGCCTTTATCGAAAATCATCCGCTGACCCTGCAGAAACTGAGGGATGCTTTTCACGACTTCATGCGTGATGCAGGCGTTCTGCGTGCGCGCTTCAGCATGACGGGGGGCAGTTCGACCCATCATAAACTGGCACCGTTCTGTGAGGAGCACGAGCGTGCCGAAGCGGGCTTTCGGGTGCTGGATCCTGCGCTGAAGGTCGACCACCTGTACTTCAGCCGCGGCGATTTCGACTATTTTTAGGGACGTTTCTACAACGGTCGCTGAGACTCTGAGCCTGAACTCGCCAGCCGGTTCATTCGAAGTGGCTCAGATCTTCTTCTGCAATTGCGCGAGTGAGTTACGCGCACCAAAGCGCGGCAGGCGAAACGGATCTGTGCTGCGTCTGGGACGTCCTGGAATGGCCGTAAACGCCGCCTGATAGCCATTGGCCTTAACGATACCGCCATCGATAAGATGCGCTTCGCGTCCGATCGGGTAGGCAAAATAATCTACCGGCTGGTCCGTCATATCCTGTAGCAGGCGTCTGGACTCTTTCAGTTCGGCCTGAATGGCTGATGCTGACAAAGCCGCCAACGGCGTGTGACTGAGCCCGTGAGATTGGATCGATACACCCGCCAGCACCAGCTGGCGCAGTTCGTCTGCCTCCAGGAAGCGATCATCCGGGTGCACCGCTTCAAGCGCCTGAGCTGACGATTCCAGATACTGTCGAACCTGCACTTTGGGTCGCTCGCGAACATCGGGGGCTGCGCCAGGATCGGCGGCCAGTTTGCGCGCCGCCTGATGATGCGCCAACGCCTCACCGCTGCCGACTTTGGCCGCCAGCACGAAGATGGTGGCCGGAATCTTAAGGCTCTGCAGCACAGGCAGGGCATAACGCAGGTTATCCACCAGACCATCATCAAAGGTGACACTGAAGCAGGGCTCGCGATCGCGGCAGGCCAGCAGTTCGGCCAGTGGCATTGGCGTAAAGCGCGTACACAGCCACTTCAGCTGTGCCTGGAAAACCGACTGGCTGACCACTTCACCAGACAGGGCCTCAAACACAAAGGTCGGCGTATCATCGGGCAGTATGCGGTGATACATGAGGATGCGTTTACGGGAAGGTAGCAATCGGTCGAACATGGCATACCTTAGCCCATTCCCGCTAGCCCATAAATGGCTGTCCCTGCAGCGCCTGGGTAAAGGTTATGGCGCTGAAAGCGGTGTAGGCGCAGATGAAACCGATCAGGATGGCCAATTGCGTATGGCTGCGGGTGCCGTCCGGCAGCACGCGGTTGAGCAGTAAGGCAAACAGCGGAAAAACGTGCATGGCATGCATACCGAAAAAGTGCGCCACACGCAGATCGCCGCCATCCCGCGCCCAGTTAAACAGCCACAGGCCGTTGGCGTCTGTGCGAGTCGCCTCTACCCAGTGGTTATCGTTGCCACTCAGATACATGCCATAACCCCCACCCAGCACACAGGTCAGCACCAGCCCGACCACGATGGCGAAAATCAGCGGATGATGCAGCGGCTGATAGCGACCGATCAGATACGCCATCCACGGCAGCACCGCGACCATGCTGACCGCGCCTACGCCCATCAGAGAGTACATGGTGATGGTGAAACTCGACGAAAAGTTATAGTGCGAGGCCTGGCCAAGGGCCGCCATCACCAGGATATAGGAGATCTCGGCCATGCCGGCCACCAGCGGAATACCGACCAGCCAGTGGCCTGCCCGGGTGGACAGGGTGCCTGGGCGCAGATACTGACTGAACCAGACCAGGGTCAGGTAGTAGACACCAATGGAGAGGCCGAACTTCATCGGCTTGCTCCACACCGACACGCCCTGCAGGGTGCGATCGTCCAGGGTCATGGCCAGCAGACAGAACACCATCACACCAAAGTTCACCAACGCGGCGTAGTACCAGTGGGGTTGCAGATTTCTGAACTGGTCGAGACCCGGCCAGTTCAAGGTTGGCAGCGCTGTAGGTTGCTGAGTCTGACTATTCATACGGCTACCTCTGCATTGTTCTGGCGGCTTTTCACCAGCAGCACGATGCTGCGAATCAACCAGTACAGGGCCAGCCCGGCAGGACCGGCCATCAGCGTCGCGGCCAGACAGGGAATCACCAGCAGATGATGCACACCCTGGCGCTGAGCGTCGCGGACTTCCCAGGCACCGACAAACAGATCAAAGGCCAGATAATGAACCCAGCCGGCCAGCAGCAACTCAGGTACAGAAAACAGTGTGGCCACTTCTTCAAGTGTGCCAAAGCCGCCACCTTCCGGTTGCGCATTGGTGGCCATCAGCCAGATATAAAACACTGCAATCAATAACGGGGCGACCACCGGTGCCACCCAGTCGCGGGTAATGGTCCAACGGGGCGCCAGTACCAGGCCGGCCCAGCCGACCATGGCGATCGCGCCACATAAACTGAAAATCTGCTCTACGGTCATGTTTCACCTCTACAATTGGCGATCTTTACAGTGGAAAGATCGAATAGTACAGATTCTTATGGCTTATCTTGCCACTGTCAAGATAAAATTAGTGCAAACTCGCATCGACAATATTTATGAATGCCTCGAAATATCATCACGGCGATCTGAAACGCGCACTGCTGGATGCAGCCGAAGAACTGCTGGAAGAGGTGGGCCTGCAGGGATTCACCCTGCGCGCCTGCGCCCGTCGTGCCGGTGTGTCACATGCCGCACCCAAGCATCACTTCGGTGACGCACGGGGTCTTTTGAGTGCAGTGGCAGAACGCGGCTTTGGCCGCCTGGCAGATGCGCTGGCGGCTGCCATCCATCCAGTCAAAGGTGATCTGGTGGCGGAAATTCAGGCCACCTGTCAGTCCTATGTGGGTTTCGCCGAAAGCCACCCGGAACATTTCCGCATCATGTTTCGTGACGACCTGATCTGCATTGACCGCGAGCACCCACCGGAATCCGTGGCACGCACATTCATGGAACTCACCAACGTTATTCTGCGTCAGCGCGGCGAACCCGAGCTCAAATTCTCGCCCTATGACCCGGACCGTTCCGACGCCGTGATCAACGATATTATTCTGGGTTGGTGTTACATCCATGGCTATGCCCACCTGAGACTGGAAGGCCAGCTCAGCATGATTCCGGAAGACACCCATCTGGCGCAGATGAATCTGGCCGCCGAGCGCCTGTCAAATCTGCTGAGTGCGGGACACAGCGCAGAATAAGTCGCTGCTGGTGACGGCTTGTTACCAGCCGTTATGTAAACTATCTGTCGAAACAGCGCTTGCTCTGGAACTGGCAACCAAAGACACCAGAATCTTCGATCACGGCGAATAGCAGCATGCAGGGCTTTGAGCGAGTTGGGCTGAATTTAGATTTTCAAACCATAAAAAACCAAG